>CAIGQQ010032119.1:1547631-1561172 GCA_903798035.1 Danio albolineatus
GTTGGTAGGGACAAACCCACAAACGGTTTAAAAATCTAACCAAACCAACCAGAGTATGTTAACCAAATTAAGGTGCGGGTCTTTAAATTTAGACTTAGTCCCAAATTGGGAATTAGGTCACATAAATGTCAAACCATGGGATATATAGGTTAACTCTTTTATAGTTGACAAGCAACATTTTTCTATGTGTTAAAAAGACAAAAATTAGTCATCGCAAGACAATGATGCAGTGATATAATTCTCTCTCTCAAAAAAAGAAAGCGGTCATGATGTGAGCGATGGGCTGGTCGTCTGAGACATTACGTCACGGCGGTTTTAGAGGAACATTCTGTTCTCAGGGTCAAAACATCAGTCCAGTTTCCAAACATGCCCAAACAGAATCCTGGTCTTATGTAATGACACGATGTAATGCTTTTGACATGGACGCTGATGCAGAAGGGAATGACAGGCCAAACAAAAGCAAACTAAACCTCCTTATATAACCTAAATACTTTAAAACATGCGTGTCCTATTGACATGTACTGTTGTGATTAATATTAACTGGGTCAAACTGGACTAGTTTGTGTCCTTGGTGCATTGTGTTTCTCTACACTGACTGATCAAAAATGCTATACACAAACGTTTGTATGATGTATCTTTGTATGATTTATCTTCATGTATTTTTCCAGGATCTAATCTTGCCTTTCATTTCAGTGGCGTGTGGTCTGCATACCAAGTTATAATAGGGGGGGAAACGCAACACTCCCACACCGGCTCACTTCCCAGAAGCCTGCTCACATTCCTGAATTTTGAGATCATATCCCACTGTAGCCCTGAGAATAATGTCTGTGTTTGATGGCCCAAACAACGACGTTCTTTATATGTGAACAACCACACAGCCTATGATAGAGCCTCTGAGCTCTGCACCGCAAAACAACAAGAGTCCAGCCTGTAAACACCACTATTGTCGATGCAACACTTTCAGGGGTGCTAGAGTTTCTTCAATGAATGACTGTGTCCCATCTCAGTTTCACAGATGTTTTTGTATACAGCAAGAGCAGAAGGGAGAGAGGGAGGAAAAAAAACATGGAGACGAAAGCCAGACTTCAAAGAAAAAAAAAGAAACCAAATACCATTCTGAACACAAAGCTCTCATTGACATCATTGGCATTGGTTCTTAAAAGCCGAAACCTAGTGACTAAACTCAGTTCACAGAAAATCAGCTGGCTCATATGATTCCAGGACTGTTTGTACTCGAACTTCATGTTCTTAGAAATGTTTATTTACACAAAAACACATTTTGCAAACTGTTTAAAGGTGTGGTCCACTACGATATCATATTTTAAACTTTAGTTGATGTGTAATGTAGCTGTGTGAACATAAAGAACATCTTTGAATGTAATATGCTCAACAGTTCAATGCAAAGGGAGACATTGGCTTTTACAGAGTTAGCTTAGCAAAGCCTACAGCAAACGAAGTTTGGGGACTACAAAATACATCCAGGTTAATGAGATCATACACCCTTCAGGTTACGTGCATACACCCTGCTTAGTGAAGGGGCGTGGCCAGAGGCATTGTAGCAGAGAATGCTGCTATTTCCTCAGAGCTTCTTGTTTTTGGGCATCCAAAGGACACGGCACAAAGAGAGAAGTGCTTACAGTTTTAATTTTTTATTTATTTATTTTTTAATGCAAAGTACAGATGTCATTGTTTACACCGAGCTTTATTTTTTTTATAAACCCACTTCAACAAACCCTAAATACACTCCCTAATATAATGATAATAAACAAATAATAAAGAAACAAGGGGAGAAACATAAAAAAACTAAATTATATGAAATAAAATGATAAAAAATAATACATTTTTTAATAATTAAAAAATAAATAAACAATAATAATAATAATAATAATAATAATACGTAGACAGCAATAATGGGTGATACAATCAGGGGTAGTGCTGTGCTATTTTATAGTGGTACAGTACGGTACAGTACAGGTCGGTACGGGTCACCTTTATCAGGCTTGCGTTTCCACTGCAAAAGGGTACTCTTTTGGTGGGCGTGGTGTACGACAGAAAGTTTGTCGACGTCATTTTCGCTCGAGGAAATGTCTACAGTAAAGCTTTATGGGTCGTTCACAAATCATACGAAAAGCACTTCTCACAAAACAGAGGCTTTATTATACACATAAACACTGGTGTAAAAATGTCATTACTGACTGAACATGATCTGATTATAACTGCAGATGAATGATGCGAAATAGCCTACGGTCCGCGATTATATCAAATAAATAAATAAATGCAGCACATATGAACACATACAGCCCCACACAGTCTCCGATGTTACCAAATTACAGAAAAACTATTCACAGCAGACATTTATGCCTTATTTAGGTTCAAAAACAATACGAAATAGAGCCACGTCTGTGCAAACCTCTCATCTGTATGTTTTATCTTCACCAGTACATGCAGCCTCTCCGTCATTATTCTCTCGTTAAGGAGTAACTCCGTCATTCCGAGTTTTTAATAGTCCAGGTTAAGAACTTAAGAACAGGCACGCGAACACAAGAGACAAGCGAAACCTCACGCGCTCGCGCTTATGGGCTCATAACACATAAGAATCTGCTCTTCTCTCGGCATGGTGGCTGTTTAAGACGACGACAAAGATTGTTTAAGCTCGGGTCGACCATGGCTCGTTATTATATGCTGATATTATTTCGGAGCATTGTCTCTCGGCTGTGTATTAAACATGGCGGGTCTTTTGTTTCCATTCTGGCTTGTTGCACAAGCAAATGACGTATCTCTGTAAGCCAATGGCGTTCAGCTGCGCGTCTAGCTCTGCCTTACAGCACGCTTTGGTACGCTTGGGACCCTTTGCAAAGGGTGACTAAAAAGTGGTACGGTACAGTTCGGTTCGGTACGCTTTTAGACAGTGGAAACGGCCTTAAAAGCGAACCGAACCGCACTGTACCGTACCACTCAGTGGAAATGGGCCATTAGGCCCAATCCCAATTCTATTTTTTACCCCATACCCCTTGGCCCTTCCCCTTCCCCTTGGCCCTTACAACCGAGGGTTAAGGGGAAGGGCTTCAAAACTTACCCCTAAGAATTGGGACAGCACTTCAACACCTGCACACGTCATCATATGTCATCGCGATCTCTCGCTTCATATGAGATCAGTTACTCCAGTTGTGTTATTGTTTGGTGTTTATCTTAAGGAAATCACTGAAGGCGTATATTATGTTATCAAAACGGTCTTATGTGGCAATAAGATCGTAACTGTACTGTGTATTTACACAGTGGCCATATTTATCTATGTAAACACACGAAAACAACATTAACATTATAGCAGACACTGTAAAAAGCTCATTCCCAGCTACTAGACATTACTGACAGGATATTTGAGTGTCATCGAGTGTCAGAATGTTGTGAGACCGCTGCACTGGAGTTATGATTATGGATTATAGATCGCGAAATTTAGCGGGGTTTTTTAGCGTTTTTTTAAAAAAGCATGACGGTAAAACACGAACGCGGTTACGAATATATTAAAACATATGTTTGTTTGTCGTAAAAATTTGTAATAATGACAAAAAATACTAATTTGTGGATGTCCTTATCTCCGGGTTCAGCTATCATGCCGCTGTGCCAGGTGTATTCTTGGTAATTTTCTTACCCCTCCGTTTTGAGTGTGGTTCTGAAAAAACTTTGTTCAAAGGGGTGTTTACCCCTTGCCCTTAGCCCTACCCCTTCAAGCTAAAGAGAATTGGGACACCCCTACCCCTTGACGTGAACGCGCAAAACGAGGGGTAGGGGGAAGGGGAAGGGCTAAGGGGTAGAATTGGGATTAGGCCTAAACATGAGGGTCTGGGCAGAGAGAGAAGGAGAAAAGGGAAATGGGAATGGTTACATTCAAGACAAGTCATATTTTTCACCAGGAAACACATTTATAGCAGAGAAATATGATAATAAGGGTTGCCAGACAGATAACAACTCGAACCTCTAACTGAAAATGTTATTTTTTCCAAGTGTAGCTATAACATCAGGTCTTGAAGCCAATGTGATGCTTTAGGTGGATTTAAAGATTTCCAGAGCAATAAAATTTGTCTGCGAGCTAGTAAAGATGCAAAGGCAATAATGTTTTGTTGTCGTTGAGTCAAATTTAGTTCATCAGGTGGGATGCCAAACAATGCAAATTCTACGCATAGCTTAAGCTGTAGGCCTACTTCACATACTTTAGACAATATATCGAATATGGTTGACCAGTAAGGATTAAGCTTAGGGCACATCCAAAACATGTGGGACAAGTCTGCTTCACCTGTGCGACACAGTTTAATTTTAATTATGTTGCAGAGAATCATAAAAAATATATATACAGCTCTAGCATTTGACAAAGGACAGCTTCCAGAATCTCTCCAAATTCAGTGCTGGATTCGTCTAAAATCTCATCAAAGCACAGCTCCTCCAACCATAATAGAAGAAGCTGTGGATTGTAATTGATCTGTTACATGCATTCTAGCATTAACGATATGTTGTAGCAAGGGTGTAAACAAGGATGTAAACAAGGGGAATGGCACAGCAAACAATTTAGCTGCAAATTTCTATTTATCCGTCTAACCCCTGTAAGCACCTACGAATTTCACCAGCGCTGCAGTGTCTCTCTACACTTTTTAGAAACAAAGGTACAAGTGCTGTCAATAAGGTGGTACCTTTTCAAAAGATACACAGTTGTCCTTAAAGGGTCCATATTGGTACCTCAAAAGTATATATTAGTACCTAAAAACTTTAAGAGGAACACTTTTGTACTTTTTAGGTACTAATATATACCGTTGAGGTATTAATACGGACCCTTTAGGTACAAATGTGTACCTTTTGAAAAGGTAACACCCCAGTGACAGCTCGTGTACCTTTATTTTTGAGAGTGTAGCAGCTGCTTTCTGTGCGTTCTACATCTCAAATAATGAACTCACAAAAGATGCGTGAATGTTTCATATGTTTCGGCAGAGAGCCAGTTTGAGCAAGTGTGGAGTCCGTGGAGTGGAAGAGCTGTTTTGTGTTTACCTCATGATTAAAGTTATTGCACGTCCGCCTGTTCCCGTCTCTGAATGAACGAGTTTTAGCTTCTTGTACGGTAGCATACAGAAAAAACTAAACATCCATAAACAAACTCAACACAGAGGAACAAAAAAACTCGCTGCCAGCTAGCGTTGTGTTATTGCAGAGCAACACAAACAGAACGCTGGAGTATATCAATGCACGGCTACGCGCAAGGCAATCGCCTTACTTTGCACTAAATTGACGATGATTGTAAGCTTCACCAGAGATGCCTTGATCTGGCAAATTTTCCATTACATTTAAATTATTATTTACATAAAAATATTTGTTTACAGAAGATGCAAGAAATGCACTGTTTAAAATATTATTTACAGGATATACAAGAGTTTGTATATTTATCACTGAAAATAAATGATTTTGTCCCCAAAAGTGCAAGTTGTTTATTTTAACTTTTTTATAAGACCAAAGTGACTGTTCATTTTAGGCAATGTTTGTTTTAATTTAAGTTGTTCAATGTTGATGTTCAATAAATAATCACAGATAGTAGATAGTGTGCGTTTACTTTAGTTATTTTAAAATCAAGTGAAGACTTAAATATGTGAGCATATTTACTGTAGAAAATTTGTCAGTGAACTATGAAGGCAATATATATATATATGAATAAAACAATCGTTATATAATATATAATATACATGCAAAATAATCATACTTTAATGGTCAAATTAGACAATCAAACAGATTTGTCAAGCAACAATCTTTAACTGTGGAGAAGAGGGTCACGTTAGGAGCGAGTCAATCTGTCCACAACCGCTTCTGGTTCATATGGTGTGGATGAAATATATGCTTAATTATAATTATATCCGAGCTCAGTGATATGACACAATGCAAAAATGTGTGATAAAAACTGTACATGTAAAAGTATACATGTGTTTGTTACCTTATTTCAAACATACATGGAAGATGTCACAATATACATCTACTAAAATTGTACTAAATTACACTAACAAGTGTCATAATCTATCATTGTCAAATTTTGCATTCTGACGAGCTACAAACAGATAAGATGTTGCACTGATTTACCCCCGATTTTTTTCAAACTAAAAGTCCCACACACATAGGAAATAAGTAAGCTGTGTTCAAGTTAGAAAATTAGAGGAAAAAATATAATTGTTGTAATCATACTATGAAATGTTGTGACCAATTAGATACCACTGGAGGCATTCATATTACTTATCACGTGAGTGACATCAGGAGTCTGTTTTGTTTGGATTGACCACGGCATTTCTTAGTGACATGCAACAATTATAATATTAGTAAAGTACAACAAAGAATCATCAATAAAGATTGGCTATTTTAGTTGAAAGGCAGGACTTCATTCAATAATTATGAGAGTGAACCAGGCACGTGTACAGATAGGGCTCAACCTGCAGTGCACATGCCCTTTTTTCTCTTGGATAAAAAGTGCCCCTCAAAAGCGAACGAAAGTGCCCCCTGGTCTTCAGTTAGAGAACCACCCTCCAACACCTGTACGACACTACAGCACCTGCACACGTCATTACTTGTCATCGTGATCTCTTGCTTCATATAAGATCAACGATCGCGACTGCTGTAGTTATTCCAGTTGTGCTATTTTTTGGTATCTGATGTGGCAATATAAGATCGTCACTGTACTGTTCACTTACACCGTGGCCAATCAACAATGTAAATACACACACAAAAAAAAACCATTAATATTATAGCAGACATTGTAAAAAGCTCATTCCCAGCCACTAGACTTTTCTGACAGGGTAATCGAGTGTGAGTATGTTGTGGGACTGCTATACAGGAGTTATTATAATGAATTATAGATAGCGAAATTTAGCGGTTTCTCTTTTAGCGTTTTTTTTTAAAGCATGACAGTAAAACACGAGCCTGGTTATTAATGTATTAAAACATGCGCTTGTTTGTTGTAAAAATTCCTTACTTCTGGATGCAGCTATGCTGCCATTGTGGCTGGTGTATTCTGGCAAATGTTCTTACCCCTTGGTTTTGAGTGTGGTCCTGGAAAATCTCTGTTCGAAGGGGTATAAAATACCCCTTCCTCTTCCCCTCAGCCCTACACCTTCAAGCTAAAGAAAATTGGGACACCCCTACCCCTTCACATGAACGTGCAAAATGAGGGGTAGGGGTAAGGGAAAGAGCTAAGGGGTAGAAAGGGTATTGGGCCTAAGGCAATACACTACATCTGCATTTCATTTCCATGTTTTGGAGGAGTGTCCCGGAATTACCATCTTCCTTATTCTTTCATTCCTGAAACAATGCCAACACACCTTTACCGTGAATAACCTTCAGCGTGGGAGGAAGTTAATACAAGCCAGGGTTAATAATTCAGAAAATGTTACCTATCTCCAAAACAAATCTACTAGCATATGGTTTGGATCTTGCCAAGTGAATAAACGATGAAGTTTTTAGAGTCTGTAAACTCGGAAGTTAGAACAGGCTTTGTGGGTGTGCTTATGTATTACCTTTGGTTGTCAAATGAATGTAAATGGGCTGAGAAGGAATGGCATTGAATGTTTGCTCTGAACACACACTGCAGCTTTGTTAAAAGGACAATTGGGTTCTCAATTCGAAGCTGCAATCATTGCTTTCCCAGAAATGAAAAGACTAGTGTTGTCTCTGTGTATTCCGGACAAAACAAAAAAGCAAAAAAAAAACAAACAAAAAAAACTCAACGACTTTATATGGTCTTTGAAAATCCCTACACCTTGGCATTTAAGGGAGATTTTTTTGATATACAGATTTTGTCAAGCGTTTGTGTGTGTGTGTGGGTGGTTATGTGGGCCTCTCGTGTGTACTTTACCCTTTCCCACACCAGGAAAGGGAAAACAAATACAAAACTATGGAATTCACATGATCTTGACCTCTCAGGCAATTCTTCCCACATCCCACAAGCAGTTTATTTCAGTCACTGGCAACTTTCTAGTCCTGTAATTAGTATCTTATCTCATTTAAAGAATTACACTTTTACTCAGTGTTGTTGTTTTGTATTTAATTCAAATTCCCTGTAACATGAGTACTGATTCTCCCTCTTAAGGTTTTCCCCATGGACTTTTGCAAAAATTTTAAATCGCCAATTCGATGTGGGTTTTGCATTTTCCAGTCAAAGGTAAAATCTTAAGAGAAAGTTCAGTTGAATAATACTGCCATCTAAAGTCTCATGTCTAATTAAAGGAAAATAATGGACTGCAAGTAATTTCTCATACAATCTTACATTCAAAAAATTATTTCTTGTTGCACGTTCAAACTACATGGGGCGACACGGTGGCGCAGTAGGTAGTGCTGTCGCCTCACAGCAAGAAGGTTGCTGGTTCGAGCCTCGGCTGGGTCCGTTGGCGTTTCTGTGTGGAGTTTGCATGTTCTCCCCGTGTTCGTTTGGGTTTCCTCTGGGTGCTCCGGTTTCCCCCACAGTCCAAGGATATGTGGTACAGGTGAATTGGGTGGGCTAAATTGTGTGTGTGTGAGCGTAAAACAAATGCTGGATAAGTTGGCGATTCATTCCGCTGTGGCGACCTCGGATTTATAAAGGGACTAAGCTGGAAAGAAAATGAATGAATGAATGTTCAAACTACTAATTTAAAATGTGCTGAAACAACACAATTCTTGAGATTTTGTAGGGACAACTTAATTGTTTTTGTTCAATCCACATAAATTTGTAAATACTGATAAGTAGGATCACACAGAATCTGTGTGCGCAGAATTCAGCAGATTTTTTAGCTCATCATTGATTATGTTTATTTACTTGTGTAAATGTATATTTATTCAGTTTTTAAATTAATTTCAGTATTATTATTGACTAATATGAAAATATTCATATGCTTTATTTACAATACAGTTTGTAAAGTAATATTTTCTGTCTTTTAGTAGATATTTTATATGAGAGGTTTGCTTTGTTTACCAAATAAAGTGGCTCTAATTGGATTCGCATCGTAAACATTAAATAAAAGTCAAAAAGGTATTACTTTTTATTGTATATGTTAAGGTTTTAGTTATGATAGTTCCAAAATCATTCCGTATAAATCCGCAGATTTTTAACAAAAATCTGCCATTTAACAAAAATCTGCGCAGAAATAGCAAAAAATGTTCGCAGACATAGTTAACTTAATTCCTGCATGTTGACCCAACACAAATCAATTATGGGGAACGCAGCATTTTTTACAGCGTATAAATAACTTCCAAAATGCGACTTTCATACTGATGCCTTAATGTATCATTTTTGGACCCACATTGAACCTTTCACAGTTCTTAAAATATTTTTTTCTTTCTTTGTGGAACTTTTGATGCCAATTAAGAGATCTCATTTCACATAACTTGAATATTTTAATGTAACTTCCAATGCCATCAGCAAGGGGATATTCAGCAAGGGCTCTTCAAAAGCCATTGATCATGACCTGTCAAAAAAGACAAAACATGGAATGTTGTTTTGGAATGTTGCTGCATGCTTGCATTCGCAGTGCATATTTGCAATTCCTCTGGAGAACTTTATCTTAGATTCATTCAGTCTTTTTTTTTAGACTAAGGGATATGTCACATGAACAAACATATGGCATTATTACCAGTCTGAAAAGGCAGCAAATTTATGCTTATGACTCATGACAATATGTCTCTGAATAAAATGTACTTGATGAAATGCACTAGTTTCCTGAGGCGATCTACACAAATTTGATGAGTTTAAGTGAATGTTTATTTCAGTTTATGCCTTTAACTTGGTAAATTCAGCAATTTAGAAGTTATTTAAACTCTTCATGCAGAATGCTAATCCAAAATCCATGGGGAAATTCCCATAAACAAATCAGCGGTAAAAACGTGTGAACACTACTTGTTTCATACAGCGACGCCTACGAATTCTCTGATGATACTTTACCTGCCCTTTGTGACAGCTGCTGGTGTCATGCGAGATTTCAAAAGTTGAACTCAAATAACCATTCCACAACACAGCGTCACTTCAGGCTATAAAAATAGGTGTAAACACTTCCTTTTTGTCGCCGCTTTGTCTCCACCTGGCGGCCTGCCGTTTCATATCAGTTTTCTACGGAGACCCGGAAGTGGTGGGAAAAAATGGGTGGGAGAAAAAAATAATAATGAGTGAAAGAAAAAAATTGTTGGGAGGAAAATGTATATTTAATTTTTTGCGTTCCCACGCAAAACTTTTTTTTCCACAAACACTTTCTGTTCACTTCATACATGTCAACCCTCCCATTTATCCAGAATTATCCCGTATTTTACCATTCTATCCTGCTATTATCCTATGATTAAGTATTTTCCCATATTTCTCATGTTTTTTTTTATCTTAAAAGCATGCTGAAATTATTATCAAATGTCTGCATTCACCTTCATATGCAACCTCTGTATCCGCGAATGCATAAGCCACAGAGCGCTTCGTATGATCAACTGATCCCAGATCAGTTTATGTACACGCCATTTAAAGAGGAGCAAATAAGGCGCAGCACACTTTGATATTCGGTTGTGTGTTTAAACAGACAAATACTCTTAATAATATGTAAACATGTCCGTCCTGCGTGTTTTATTTTAAACACAACTAAATTTCTCTAAAATGAGCACAAACAGTTACATAAGTAATCAATGCTTTTTATTATAGATCTGCGCATTTTTACAGTGACACCGCTGTTATCAAATAAAAGAGATTCATCTGCTGCTCTTCACTTGGAAAAAACGGGGTTGACAGGTATGAAGTGAACAGGAAGTGTTTGTGGAAAAACAACTTTGCGAGGAAACGCAAAACATTTTTGCCTGGGAACGCAAAAACTTAAAAATATATATTTTCCTCCCACCCAATTTTTTTTCTCCCACTCGTTATTATTTCTTTTCCTCCCACCCATTTTTTCCCACCACGTCCCTTCCGGGTCTCCGTAGTTTTCCATTAGTTTGGTCTGAAACCTAGAAACCAGATCTCTGCATCGATTACTCTCTTAATACCACATTAGACTAGTGAGTGTGACGTTATTCTGGTGTCAGGCTGGTATGATCTGATCACATTATTGAAAATCCTCATATGCGCCCGACCATGTTGTAATTCTCTGATTTGAGTTAATTCTGCTCTGTTTTAATTTCTAATATCATTCATTTAATAATAAATGGTTATCAATTATGTCATATTTTAATTTTTGACTGATTCTGAGATTTGGGTGTAAGCCAGGATGAGTTTAGCCTTCAGCAGAGCTCCTCGAAAGACTGCGGGAAACCGTATGTCCAGACTGCTGGATGCAGAGGAGGAGGATGAGTTTTACAAGACGACCTATGGAGGATTTCACGACGTGAGTGATGAAATATCACCTGTGCCATGGGGCTTGTGTGGACATATTTACGCACATGTTTTACATTTACACGACATTTTGGCCGTTTGTACTTGCAGATGTGAGAACGTGCCCTGTCACCTTGATTTTATTGTCTTATGCTGTCAGAAGATCAACATCACATGAGTCATTGTGCTTTTATTCATTCCACAATAGACCTTTACGATAAGATTGGACAAGATCCCGGAGAAGATCCTTTAGTTTTACACTGAGTCATGTTTAGATACTGTAGCATGTGCAGGATGATGATAATGCATGTGCTACTGTGTTATTACAGGGAATAAATATAAACACTTGATAATTTTGTCAAACATTTATGCCTTTATTAATATAATGCCAAATCATCTCTTCTATTAAAAATATTTTGACCTTAGTTTAATACTAGAATTATCTAAGTACATGTGATTAATATGATAGACAAAAATATTCCATTGTTTATATATAGGCATATGGATATTTGCTTGGCCATATTTGAATTGAAAGTGTTTAATAAAGGCTATAAATGCAAATTTAAGGATTTCACTCAGGTTCAGGTTTATATGAACACATACATGTCTAATGTATATTTATGATTTTTTTTTCAGTTATGTGCTACCATTTCAATCTATTGTAATTCACTCAGTCGTATTTAACTTACTGTTTTCTGTTTTCACTTTGGTTTTCTGTTATTTTAATAATTAAAATACAGCAGTAGTTTTATAATTATTTTTTTCCCACTTTTACATTTTTGTATATATTTACTAACTATGCAGTTAGTTTTGTTGTTTTTTGCCAATATATGGAAATGATTTTATATTTTATTATTATTTTACTTTTTGTACATTCTCTGTATTTTGTACATTTTCTGTGCATTATGCTGTTCACTAAGCACAAAAATAAGAAACATTTCCTAAGAAACTGGCTGACAATTTGCAAATATATTTCATAATATATTAATAATATATATTATGTTGTTTTAGTTGGTGGGTTGGAGGGTTTTAATTTACAGTTTTAGTTTGCTATAATGACCCTCTCTATATATTGTACAGCAGCTTTAAAAGGAATGAATAATCTGATGCTTATTAATGAATGTGTATATATTGAAACTTGCACATTGTACTTGCAATCCCTGTGGAGTGTTTCCTCTGTGACTTTGAAATGTTGAATTTTCCAGGAATCAGGTGATGAAGAATATAAAGGTGACCTGACTGAAACAGAGGATGAGGTGGACAGTGATTTTGACATTGATGAAGGCGATGAACCCGACAGCGAGCAGGAGGAGGACGGTCCGCGTCGCAAGAGCAGAGTGGTGACTAAAGCCTACAAGGTATAAGAGAGATATTAAGAATAAAATAAAGCAATGATATAAATAAACAAAACATTGTCACAAATGGCTTTATATGACATTTTGTCATCATTTACGCAGCCTCCACTTTCTTCTGTTCAACAAAAATGAAGATAATCTAAATAATGTTGGAAAATACAGCCATGGACTCACATTATGGATGTGATTGGCTGATTTTTTCAATATTTCATAGGCTTGGACGGTATCCAATTTTTTAAACCGTCACACCACCTCCCTATTTTACCATGGTATATGGTATTACCGTAAAAAAAAAATGATAAGGCTCCGACAGAGTCAAAGAACTGTTAGCTTGTGCCTAAACCATTCACAAACAGAATACTATATATGCGACCTTAGGATTGGGGTATTTCCATCTCTCGCATCACCTTTTTGTTGCACAATTTGCAAATTTCCTCGTCCGTATTTACCACCTCTTTCTTCTCATTTGGTCGAAATCCGAAATACTGTCAAACTACAGAAGGTTTTTTGAGAACAGGTCACTTGGTGCGCGACTCGCCATCTTTTAACCACCTCTCTCTTTCTCCTCCACCATGTACTGTGATGACAACTACGCATGCACATTTTTAGCCATTAAATAAATTAGATTTAATATTTAATCCTTGTCTCCTATGTAAGTTCATTGTTTTTATGCCATATATAGCGGTATTGAAACTGATACCCTTTTAGATCCCGTGGGATACCATATTACAACCCAAGTCCAATACTTCAGATTATCTTCAGAAAAAAAATCATAAAAATTTAGAACCACTTGAATACATGATGAGGAGACTTTCTTTCTTTCTTTCTTTCTTTCTTTCTTTCTTTCTTTCTTTCTT
>CAIGQQ010032119.1:1580521-1620302 GCA_903798035.1 Danio albolineatus
ATTATTATTATTATTATTATTATTATTATTATTATTATTATTATTATAGTGCCTTTAAAACTTAATTCTCTTAAATCTTAAGTTCTTTACACTTAACAAATACAAGGACAACAGAAAGTAAACAGAAGTAAAAAAAGTTAGAAGCTTGTAAAGGATAAAGTTAATTGTAATTATAAATGCACTGTAAATTTAGGGTCCTTCACTTTAAATTGAAAATTCAGAAGATTTTCCATTTGGCGTCTCAATATTTTACCCATAGCTGAATATAAGAGAAGCAGCATAACTGGCTTACATGCAGAACTATGAATGGTGTAGGTCATGCACAGAATTAAACCACACAGGATCTATTTTCCCAAGCTCAGCAGCTCACTAAAATAAAACCAGCAATGGGCAACTAGTCAACATGAGCAGAGATGGAGTGAAATGTTTTGTGTGTTTGGTTGACTTTAGGTCTGTAGGCTAGAAACAAGTAAGCATTTAAAGTGAAAGTTCAATCAGAAATTTTGCCATAATTTACGTAATCAGGTCCAAACCTGCATTATTACATTTTTTTCTGTTGAATATAAATTAAGATATTTTGAAGAATGATGTTAACCAATAATCATTGACTTTCATAGTATTCTTTTCATATTGTGGAAGTCAGTGGCCATATTTTTAACATTTTTCAAAATGTCGTCTTTCATGTTCAACGGAAATAAAAAACATGACTGAATATAAATGGTGAGTAATATGTCATTTTTTCCACATTCTTCAACAATTCCCATTCTTCATGATGCAATGCACTGAAATGATGGACACCGGTGAGTAGTCTAATTGTCCTTGAGCTGGTTAAGGACATGTAAAGCTGTGTGTGTGGTGCACATAAGGTTTGGAGTGTGTCACTGGGTACAGATTACCCCGCAGAGCCTCTCATTCACAACACGGTTTTAACTCTGGAGCTCGTCCAGTTCAGGCTTACACTGTCAATAGGGGTTTGCCCGTTTTATGGATGAGTCCGCTTTTGCTGAGATGCAGCAAACCGGAGACTGTACAGACAAAGATCCATTTAATCGTCCATTTCCTAGTGGGTGCTGATGGGTTTAATCTGATTATTATATTTGAAAACAGCATTTAGGCTGTTAGGGCAAAGGTGAGGGGTGATCTTATGCTGTGCCTGTTTGATCTCCTATTGTACCAGACCAGCCATTTCTGATTGAAGCCGGAAGATGGAGTTATTAGTGGGTGGTTTACTGGTCAGTCAGTGCCACCTGCTGTCAGCTTACAGTTTTTCTGGCACTTTCCTGTAGTGCAGTTTAATGATTTGTTTACTGTTTCAAAAAGCAGTATTAGCAGCTTATTGAACTGTTGCTGACTTTTTCTTGCAATTGCTTTTCATTTGAGTTTCAATTAAAAATGTTACTTCAAATAAAATAGCTTTTATTTTAGTGTAATTTTACGTTTCAGAATTTTACAGATTTTTTGTATTTTTATTAATATTAATATTGTAGCTTTTATTGTCATATTATTTTTTTATTAATGATGAAATAATTATTCGTAATTAATTAATACAATTAAATTAAAAATGATATATTAACATAATTTATTAATATTCATTCATTTTCCTTCATTCGTCTCCACAGTGGAATGAACCGCCAACTTATCCAGCATATTAAACCACACTGAACTGAATTAAACGTGAACTCTGAAAACTGGACTTTCAATTTACTATAACCTTCGACGTGAAGCTGCTTTGACACAATCTACATTGTAAAAGCGCTATAGAAATAAAGGTGAATTGGAAAAAGCGGATCTGAATATGCAGCGGATACCCTTCCAGGCGCATTCCAGTACTGGGAAACATCCATACATTCTCATATTCACATATACACTCATACACTTTGGTCAATTTAGTTTATTCAATTCACCTATAGCACATGTCTTTGGACTGTGGAAAAATTGGAGCACCCGCAGGAAACCCACACGAACATGGGGAGAACATGTAAACTCCACACAGACATGCCAGCTGGCCCAGCCGGAACTCGAACCAGCAGTCTTCTTGCTGTGAGGCTACAGTGCTACTGAGCCACCATGCCGCCTTACTAATATAATAATATAATTATTGCAGTATATTCTGTGTACCACATTGTATTATAGATAATACTTGTAACATTTATACACTAATGAAATTAATAATTATAATATAAAATATTATATGTAAGATAAAGTATGTAAGATTTTACGCTTTAACTTCTAAAAAATATATCATTTGACCATTTGTTTTTGGTCCAATTGTGTTCCTGACCACTCTAACTAAACCAATTTTAGGTTTATTGTTTTAATAATAACAACTTATCCCTAAAAGATAATTTAGGCTGTTGTGCTGCTAGTTAAAGGATTAAAGGTGAAAAGCATTTTTAATGGCATTATGTTTGTCTCTTCACAGCCATCCTGGGAATGTACACACTTATGAGCAACAAGCAATATTATGATGCCCTGAACACCACCGGCAAGATTGCCAACACAGAAGGCATCAACAGTATGTATACATACATTTACATCTATACTGAACCATTTCATGTAAAAAAAACACAATATAGTTACAACTAACATATGTGTGTTGTAAGGTCGGTTCCAGTTTTGTATATCCACTGGATGTCTTATAAATCTGAATCATACATGGCTTATTCTCTTTCAGGTGTGGTGAAACCAGATGTGTATAAAATCTATCCCGAGGAGCCTCCCAATGACACCAATGTGGAGGAAACTCTCCGCTACATCCAGAAAAACGACAACAGGCTGCAGGAGGTCAACCTCAACAACATCCCGGTAAACATGCTCACTCTGCTAACACTCATTTTAATGTATTGTTCTATTATACTGTTATCAATACTTTTACATAAAACAAATCAGGAAGTAACAGGATATTTTCTGTCTTACACACTTTTAATAGGTGTGTTGGATTGTTTGAAAGTACACTTTGAAAAGACAGGTGTGTGTCCACCCATGGGAACTTAAACTGAATGTGTGTTTGACAGTCCTGCATCAATGATAGATGAGAATAGCAGGACAGTGCAGAACCAGAAGCTGTTATTAGATTAAAAATACAGAAATAGTGATATTGAACTTATTAAACATCTGTAATACCAAACTAAACAATAGTTACCAAGTATTAAATACAGTTTGAAACTATGTGTAGTAAAACATTAATGTCGGATCCAATATATAACTCCATCTTTTGATATTTTGAAATCTAGCATCAATCTGTGATATAACTGTAAAAGAAGCATGCAATTGACATGCAGTCTGAAAACTTAGTTCAGTAAAGTTCATTACCCCATTTACACTGAGGTGTGTCTGAAGCTTTGTACTGACGCGATTGCCAAAGTAACAACAAAAAAAGCTGCTACAAAAAGACACAGAAGTAGTTGTTGCAATCAAATTCCGAAAATGGGCCACCATACTTGGCCACAAGTCATTTTCCAAATATTCTATCCTGCAATTGACATCCATAATAAAACAAGCTATTCTTTGCAATTTCATGCTTTACAATGCTAGCTGTCAATCATCGATAAACAAAGTAAATGGTTTAGTATTAAAAATATAGCTATTTTGGTAAGTATCGATACTGACATATTTAAAACGACACAATCTTACTTTTGGTTAGTATCGACACCGGCTTTGCTCCCTCATGCTCTCTTCTCACCAGCAGGAGTTGATTAACGTGCTGTATGGTATGGTATTGATTGTATTGAATATCGATATTTTTCAAGGTATCGTATCAAGTTTCGATATTCCAGTATCGTGACAACATTACAATGGGTACAATGCTACCACAATACACAGCAGATTCACCAACCGCCTCTGCCACCTCCATTTGATGTACGTCTGTTTTTTTTTTTGGTGTTGCATGAAGTTGATTGGCTGCTGTCTGCACTACATTTGCATAAAGCAATCTGTTTATCTGACGCCTGCATTGGTGCATAAAAAGTTCATTCATTAATTTTCCTTGCTTGTATTTATCAGGGGTCGCCACAGCAGAATAAACTGCCTATTATTTCAGCATATGTTTTATGCATTATGTTTTATGTTTGTTTTTGTTTTTTTCAATTTTTGTTTACCCAATTCACCAGTAGCACGTCTTTGGACTGTGGGGGAAACCGGAGCACCCGGAGGAAACCCATGCCAACACGGGGAGAACATGCAATGTCCACACAGAAATACTTACTGGCCCAGCCAGGACTCGAACAGCAACCTTCTTGCTGTGAGGCGACAGTGGCTAACCACTGAGCCACTGTGCCGCCGTTGCATTAAAAAGTTGAAAGTTTTTAAACTTCTGCCACCAGCAATGGACCCAGCGTGACTTGACAGACCCACAATTCAGTTCAGAAATGCGTAGGTCACTCCATTCTATGTACGGTAAATGAGAAACATTAGCGCTGACACTATATGTGAATGTGGAATAATGGATCAGAACGTAGGCAATACAAAGGCAGTATTTTTCCACAACTCTGTACTGCACAGCATATTGATGTCTTCAGAGCATCATTAACATTTCGTTTGTATGTATATATGCATTTCTCTCTTATTAATTAAGTACTACATCGGTGAATGCGGAGGGCAGTGGGGCGGGGTGTAGCTGAACAAGCAGTGATGTAGAAGCAGGCAATGATCTTTTGTGGAGGCGGAGTTCATCTACACTATTACGTAATAAACTGCCACGTGTCAGATTTACCTCAACACAAACAGTTTTTAGACTAGCGAGAATAATTTCATTTAATTTCTGAAATATATATATGTATACATATACGTTTTTATAGCACGGTGACCTCTACTACGGTGGCCGGGAAGTGCAAAACAACATTACAAAGTGTGGAACACTTTTACAAAGCTCGAGACAAATTTACATTTTGGAAAACATTTTTACATATCATAAGACAAAATTACATAGGAAAAACAATTTTACAAAGGACAAAACAATTTTACATTTTAGAAAACAAATTAACAAAACGCAAAACACTTTTACAAGTCCCGAAACAAATTTACAAAGTCAGATTCCTTACGGAAAGGGAATGTACCAAACACCGGATGTGACGCAGCGAAGGGCGTTGTTGTTGTCGTCGCTGGTTGTTTTGCACTTCCCGGCCACCGTACTCTCACATCAAGTGATCAATCAAAATTTGATTTCTTTAAAATATTTAGGAATTTGCTTCATTATACTTTCAGGATTTGTTTTACTTGTCGAACTATGATTCATTTTCATAATTAATGATAAGAATTGGTTCATTTCTCTCATGTTGCTGTAGGACATTCCCATCCCAACCCTAAAGGAGATTTTTGAGGCTATGAAGCGTAACACACACGTGTTGTGCCTCAGCATCGCCGGGACACGCAGTAATGACCCCGTGGCCTACGTGAGTCCTGAAGCCTTAATTTTATTCACTTCGATCTCTTATTTTCTTCAACATACTGAATCCTAAAGCTACATATTTTTAATATATCCTAAGTGTGCATTTAAGCCCCAGATATAGTCACAACAAAGTCTTTTTAGTTTAATCATAAAGAGTAGTTTGAAATACTTGAGCAGTGGTATAGTGATAATGAACATCCCTCATTAAGTTCATTTTGATTCTCTGATTAAAGCCATTGCTGAGTTAATTTTGTACATTATATTACTATATTTGTATTATGAAAAGCTGATGTCCATTGCTTTTCCGTTCCTGTGACTCAGGCCATAGCTGAGATGTTACAGGCCAACAAGAACCTGCAGAGCCTGAACATTGAGTCCAACTTCATCACTGCACAGGGCATGATGGCCATCGTCAAAGCCCTCAGAAAAAACTCCACCCTGATTGAGATCAAGATCGACAACCAAGTAAGAGATTAAAACAATACATCCAGAAACATTGGATGGCCTGTCTATGGGGTCATATTTACCCATAGTGGCTTGTCAAACACATATAACAGATTTTCAATAAAATTTCCAAGTCTCCCAGACTCAAAATCAACAGTTAGGCTGTTTTTTGGCTGGTATGGTCATTTTCTGAGCAGTCCTCTCTGATGTCTTGGACGTAAATGTCCATTGCTATGATTGGATATGGTATTCTGACATTTGATATAGTATGAAGATGGTTCTAAGATAAACTACCTTTTGACTCCCCCATCAAAACTAATTAATTGTTTTGTCATTTTTACTAATAATTTTAGGTCATACAGATAAGATTAAGTGATCATTCGATACTGTAATTTAATTTTGCTCTAAATAAAACCCAGAGCTGGTCTCATTGATTGAGGAGCTCTTCACAGAAATGATAACCTACAATACTTGTTGATGTGGTTAAGTGAAACATATTAGTGCAGGCTTTTGATTGTTAATTTCATGTAATAAAAATAATTGCATTGTTCTTTTTACTTGTCCAAGAGCAACAACTAAAATTATGATGTGTTTAGGCTGGAACTAATATTAAACTCCTAAAAAAAGCTATGGCTTTTTAAATAGCTCAAAGACAGTTATTGATTCTGATTTAAATTTATTGCGTGTTCTGATCAAGTGGAAAAGCACAGTCTCTGTTCATCATTCTCTTCAGTAAAGTAATCTATTTTATAGCCTACTGGTCCCATGAGCCGTTAATTAATAATAAATGAGAAAATGTGAATAAAAAGAATGAATATTGAAAATGACTTACAATTACGGCCAAATTTTAACAACTTTGTCAGTCTTTTTGACTATGTGCGTGTGAGAATGTCCTCTGACTCAATCTGAGTGTGCCCTGTGTGAATCAGTGGGCGGAGCTACAGAATCAGGCATTGATATTTATTCTGTGGTGACGGTGTTTAACCTACAATTTATAGGTACATTCCAGAATCTGCCATTTTCTGGGCCTGCCGTCAATCAAAGCTTCTGTTTCCATTTACAAGGCTGATTTCAGTTCTGAAACTTACAGCATATTATCACTCCATGATCATCCCCCATATCATTTATTGTTTAACCACTTGGTCCCAAGCTAGCATTACTACTTTGAAGCCACTTGAATCATTGTACAAACAACCCTTAAAAAGCCTTGACAAGAAATCAGTTCAATTTCACCATTGTTCAATATTAAAAAAATACAATCTGCTTAGTTGGGAAAATTTAATTAAATACGTACATATTTGTTTAATGTTTAAGACTTTACGTAACCCAACTTCACCACTAAATCAGTTTGTGAAAGTTAGAACGACTGCTCACCGAACTACTAGAGGTGGTGAAAGAGGGGATTGTATTATTCCTCTCAAAAAAAGTAAATTCAGTCAGTCTGTATTTTCAGTGAAAGCTGCTAGGGAATGGAACTCCATCCCACCAACAATTAGAAGATCACTTACTTTTCGTTCTTTTCAGTTTTGTGTTAAAAATTGGTTATTGACAAATCAGCATTGTCAGCATTAGTACTGTGTTTCTTGACACTTATTTGTACTGTTTATTCGTGGCTTTTGTCTTCTTCTGCTGCCATCAATCTGTTTCTGTTTTTTTTGCTCTTTTTACTGTATTTTATATATGATAATGTATTCTATGTTATTATGCTGTGTATGCTTCTATTTTAGGTGTGACTTTTTTAACATTCTGTTCGCGGTCTACAGATGACAAATAGCCATTCTTGGCTAATTCTGGCACATTTTACAGTAATGTTTATTAATGTGCATTGACCCTGTAAACAAACAAACTAAACTAAACTAAAGCATATTCCGTCAGGCATTGATATTTATTCTGTGGTGACGGTGTTTAACCTACAATTTATAGGTACATTCCAGAAACTGCCATTTTCTGGGCCTGCTGTCAATCAAAGCTTCTGTTTCCATTTACAGGGAGGATTTCGTTTCTGAAACTTACAGCATATTCGGTCCTACTTTATATTAAGTGGCCTTCACTAATATGCACCTAGGCTGAAATGAACAATTTTTTACCATGTACTTTTTGCATAAATACATGTTTTTACATTGTACTTGTGATTGATTAAATGCCTGCATGTAATTACATCTTTAATTACACCATCCCTTACACGTTAATCCACCCTTACACTTACCCATATCACAAAACCTGTACCTAACCCTACCCGTATCCCATCTTAACTGCACCAGGATTGTTCTTCAATACATTATAAACACAATAAGTACATTGTTTATACATATTTTTTTGATGTAAGTACATAGTAGTGAAGACCACTTAAAATAAAGTGGGACCAAATATTTTTTGTTAATACAAAGACCTCTTTGAAAATGGTTCAGATAAAACCAGATTAATTAGGGGCATTTTGACCTATAAGTGCAGACAGGCCAAAAATTGACCTCTAATACTTTTTATTCTGAAATCTTTGCTCCGTTTAAGTTTAAGCATTCATGTTGGGTATGCAATGAGTGGCAGTTCTAGTGTTAAATCTGAAATTGTTGACCTTCGCTCATACAGAGACAGAAACTGGGCGACTCAGTTGAGATGGAGATTGCATCCATGTTGGAGAAGAATCCCAGCATCACAAAGATTGGGTACCACTTCACTCAGCAGGGCCCACGTGCAAGAGCCGCCATGGCCATCACTAGAAACAATGACATCCGTGAGTGGTTTCTCGAGTTGTTTTCTCAAATACTACTCTTAGTACTTGTTGAGACCTGAAACAGGAACTTTATTTAATTCATTTTGGTATTTGGCTTTGGTTATAGCTGGTGTTGTAGTTCATCCAACAAATGAAAATTCTGTAATTTACTCACCCTTCCTAATGTTCTATACCTGTTTAAGTTTCTTTTATCTGTTGAACACAAAAGAAGATATTTTGAAGAATGTTGGAAACCGGTAGCTATTGGCATCCATATTAAGAGAGAAAAAATGCTTGAATAGCGGTTTTCAAAATTCTTGAATACATCTTCTTCTGTGTTTTGTGGAATCGCTTGAGGAATTAAATGAATTATCATGTGAATAATCATTTTGGTCAAATGAAGTAGACAAGGAAACCACATTGCGGTGTACACCTAAACTCTATTTTATCCAGTTTATATATATATATAGTTTATTTATTATAAGCTTGCTCAATTTGGACACTGTACAGCAGGCATCACCAATCTCGGTCCTGGAGGTCCGGTGTCCCTGCAGGGCTTAGCTCTAACTTGTCTCAAAACACCTGCCTGGACGTTTCAAGTATACCTAGTGAGAGCTTGATTCAGGTGTGTTTGATTAGGGTTGGAGCTAAAATCTGCAGGACACCGGACCTCCAGGAAGTTTGGTGACCCCTGCTGTACAGTAAAAAAGTGTACTCTTTTGTTTAGATCCATTTTTACAGTAAAGCACACTGATCAATACTTAATGCTGTAAAAAACAGTTTAACTTACTGTGCATTTCCAAATTGTAATGTAAGTTAAAAATAGTTCCTTTAGTTCCTATGCAGCACACTGTAAAAATGTAACGACAAAAGTCAAGACAATAGATATTTTTATGATATTTTTATTTTATATTTTATGTTTCTTTAACTTAAGTTGATCAGATTCCAACTTTTTTTAAAGTTATACAAAGTTTATTTCAAATATTTTTGTCAGTTTGATTGATGTATGTAGAGATGACTAGAAAAGTGAATTCAACTAAATGTTTTTACTGTGCACTTACGGTACTACGGTCTGTATTTATACTTGTTCAACCAATATTCCACAACAAAAAAATGGACCAAATGATTGTCTACACCAGGGATTCTCAACCTCACTAGTGGACCTCAGCGATCCTGCAGGCCTAAAAATAACTCTCAATATTATACCATAATTTTTTGGGATTTCATTATTAATATGCTATATTGAAATGAACAAAGTGATGCACTTTCTTCTGTTCTCTAATTAATTACAAAAACAGCCTCATGATTGCATCTGCAACTAGTACACAAACTATGCGTGAAGTGAAAGTCTCTCTCTGATTATTTTTGTGTGAACTGTTTAATATATCTGCATAGTTGTTCAAATTAATGTGCCGTGACTGAGCTTCAAACGCACTCTGACAGAGCTGTTTACTGTTTCTGTCAGCGATCTTTCAATAATATGCAGCTGCAAACTCAACCGCCATCAGATCTACGCGTTTAAACTGATTTAGGGTGTTTTACTGTATTTTACATTTGTCTGTATAATTTTGAATAGCAGATATTTAATAGTAGATATTCAGTCAGTCCAGTTTAAAGCAGAAGCTTCTATTGCAATCTCCCTGTTGACCTGTGGTTTTCTTTGAGTCTGTGTTTTTTAAAATATACATATAGTTTTAAAATATAATACATATTACATAGTTTTAGTTTTATATACAGTACAATTAAATGTAAACAAAATTATGTATTTAAAAAATATGTTTGTTTATATTATTTTACAAAATGCTGATAATAGAAAACAATAAAAGGCACAACAATATACATGTGTTAATAAATAAAGGTTTAAATGAGCATTTCATACAATTAGAGAAAATGTCAGACAAGTGGCCCTAAATCGCTCAAAAAGTGATCAGAGAAAGAAGTGCGCCCCGAAGTGAAAAAGGTTGAGAACCCCTGGTCCACACCACACCAGCAATCCGATTATATATGTCTCCCATATATGTTGTATATATGTTGTGGCCGACAACATCTTGAAGTGGTTGATAGTGGACAAGCTCAGAACTTTTCAGCCTCTGTTTACACCTGTATATTTGTTGTTGTTTACTTGTGATCAGACTGATAAAAACACATCATAATGTCAGGCTCAAACTTGATTTTATTGTATTTTTTCCATCTTCAGTTCGTCAGCAGAGAGTAAGATGAGCAGAAGATGCAGTTCAACATCATCATCATCATCACTGTTCTCCTACAAACAGTCCAGTAACAGCCAGGACAACTGAAATGCCTTTAGCATTCACCCTCAGCCATTGTGGATATCATTACCACCAGCTTCATAAGACTTTGTTACTTTTCATGAGTTGAGTTTCATAAAATCCAAATCTCTGATCTAATAAAACTGACCTGCTCTTTAATACCTCAGTTTGCAAACTTGAAAAAACGCTAGATAGTTGGTTCATTTTCTGGCAATATGGTGCTTCTACAACATTTCTTTTTTTGTGTAAATATTTGAAATAAAATACTACATTCTATATTGTCTAATAAGACTTCAAAGTTTTCTTAAACTACAAAATCATCATTTGATTTAGGTTCAATCACATGCTACTGTTATTTTATTAAAAGATTTTGAGAATTAATATTAATATTCAGAAGAATGGATTCAATTTGTTTAAAAATTGTTTAAAATAACGGTTAACCATGGGTTGATGGTAGTTAATGTATTTACAAACACTTACTAATACATTTATTATGGTATTTTATCATCTTTGTTAATGTTAGTTAACGTTATTTAAGTTAAATAACGTTAGTTCATGTTTACTCAGTGCATTAACTAACGTTACAAGCACACTTTGAATTTTAATAATGCACTAGTAAAAGTTGAACTATGATTATAATTTTCTTGTTATTCATACTTAGCTAATGTTTGTAACTATAATAACTAACATTAGCTAATGGACCATTATTCTAAAGTATTATCATTTCTTTATTACATTGATCGAGCAAAAATGTTACTATTTTAAAAAAACTTATAGTGAAAAAGATAAGTTGTCGGTTCATTCTGCTGTGGTGACCCCAGATTAATAAAGGGACAAAGAGAGTCAAAAAGAGAATATGTAAATGAATAATATTTATATTTATTAATTTTGTTTATTTATATTTTTGTATATTGACATAGGGCCTAATAAAGATTTTCAGAACATTTATTCTTGGAAATAACCTAATATAATATAATTGTATTGATTAAAATTTTCAGCATATAAATTTTATCAAAAATGTATCCATAAATATATACACACACACACACACACAGACACACACACACACACACACACACACACACACACACACACACACACATATATACACATATACTCTTTTATTTAATATACTATATATTTTTAAAGCATTAGCATTAAATCTCCCACAACAAGTTCTAAAAATAATAAAGTCCGTAATGCATCCCTCAAGAAGATACTCTGAGCACATCCACCATCCAAAACAGCTTCATTATCATTCCCAGGTCTGGACTCTGTAACGATTTAGATTAGATTTAGATTATGCATAATCGCATTAATAGAAGTCTGGAATAAAATGATGCACGACTCATGTCATAACTTTAGACTACACCATTAACCTTTTAATTAATGATGACCCAAACCCAGAGGCACGAAAACAAATGTAACCGTTCAATGTCCCGCAGCCGCGCTTCCTGCTCCCCTTCGCTAACCTATTTATAAACCCAAACCACTCAGTCATGAAACCCAGTCGCACGGCTTTGAGTTACAAAGCTCCAAATATACCAGAGATTTATGCTCTCCTTCTGAACAGCTGCTAACCTACGCAGACTCTCAAACGTCACCAATTAACAAACACGCATTATTGCACTTTTCAAATGTTTACAGGCTGCGTTTTCTTGAAGTTTATGTAAAGGGACCGCAGTGAGGAAAAGTTGGCTGTTTTTTTTTTATTATTTATTTCTGAGGCTGACTAAAACTTCACAGGTCTATATTGCAGAAAGCCAAGATCTCTCTCTCTGATGGCGTTTTGGCAAAGGAACCGCAGAACGAAGCAGCCGTTCCACATTCTGTTCTCGATTTGGAACAGATTTTCAACCCTGCGACAAACATTTCAGACACTGAATGCAAAATGATTATATTTGTAAAAACAGCACATGAGATACAAGAGTCTGAGGAGGGTGAAACTTTATTATCTATAAAAATGCCTTTTGTGGAATAATGGCAAGTACATAGTACTAATATAATTACAAACAATGCAAACTCTTTTCTGAAAAGAATGTCTGGAGGTTTCAGGCTTATTACACACAAAGTGGATCGCTTGTAGATGTCATGTGATACGCTGTGACTATTGAAATGTCATCCTGCACACAGATCAGTTTAAATGTAGCCTGAAGTCTTTTATTTCTGAACAGTATAGAGTTGTTTTCAGTAGAGTCTGCTATGAAGATTCTCTGCAAGGAGGCAAGAGAGTCGGTTCTTCTTCATCTGAGTCAAACTCCACATTCTCATCTTTAACCCATTGACCACTTCGGTCCTGCAGCCACCCTGAACTAGAGGAGTGAAGTTTTAAAAAATAAGAGAATAATTATTAATATGAATTCTTTCTCTATGATCTGCTTACATTTTAATACCTATAATTGAATGATTGACTTGTTGAACTCTGGATCAATTTGAAACTTATCATTGGTGAAACAGGAAAAGAAAGGCAATATTGATTATAAAATATGATTCACTCAATATTCATTTCTTTTTTTTTAACACTGTGTTGATTTTAGTAGCTTTTAGCATGTACAACAGAAATCAAAATCAAACATACAAAATAATAGTAATAAATGAAAAAAATAAAAAATAAAATAATAAATATAATAAATGAATAAACAAACAAAGAAAAAAATATATAATAAAACAATTATACAAACATATACGTAAATGCATGTACTTACACATACAATATAAAGGAACATCATATAACAACAACGGTATATCAATAACAGGTAATACAAGTTATACAGAGCAAAAAATTTGTATCCAATATTCATTTCTTGATGGTTGAACTATTGTATCAAATCAGTATCACATTGCAGTCAAGCACTGCACATGCACTGGCACTTTAGCTTGTGATATTATTTCAATATTGTAGCATTGTCTCCGGGAGAAAGTCTTTTTTCTTTAGTTAAGCTGGAATAAAAGCAGTTTTAGTTAAAAAAATAAAATAAAATAAGGTAAATTGTATTAATCGCCATTAGAGTGGACTCACACTAGGCTATCCGAGCCATGCCCAGGCACGTTTCCTGGTTTGTTTGATTAGTGTATATAGTATATACAGTATGTCACAAAAGTGAGTACACCCCTCAAATTTCTGCAGATATTTATTTATATCTTTTCATAGGACAACACTGCAGAAATGACTCTTTGATACAATAAAAAGTAGTCAGTGTAATGTTTGTTTAGCAGTGTAAATTTAGTGTCCGCTCAAAATAACTAAAAATAATAGCTGAACCCTTGGCAACAAAAGTGAGTACACCCCTTAGAAAAAACGTACAAATTGAGCACGATTAGTCATTTTTCTTCCCCTGTGTCATGTGACTCATTAGTATTACACTGTCTCAGGTGTTTCCAGATAGCAGGTGAGTTAAATTTGGTATAAAAGCTTTTCCTCTCTCTCAACCTGGCCACTGAAAGTTCAACATGGCATCTCATGACAAACAACTCTCAGAAGACCTGAAAAAACAAATTGTTACTTTGCATAAAGATGGCCTAGGCTATAGGAAGATAGCCAACACTCTGAAATTGGGCTGTAGCACAGTGGCCATGGCCATTCAATGCTTTAAGAGGACAGGTTCTTCTCAGAACAGGCCTCGCCATGGTCAGCCAAGGAAGCTGAGTGCACGTTCTGAGCGTCACATCCAAAGATTGTCTTTGAAAAACAGACGGATGGGTGCTTCCAGCATTGCTTCAGGTATTGAAGGGATGGGAGGTCAGCCTGTCAGTGCTCAGACCGTACGCCGCACACTGCACCAAATTGGTCTGCATGGTTGTCCTCGAAGGAAGCCTTTTCTAAAGATGATGCACAAGAAAGCTCGCAAACAATTTGCAGCAGACATTCAAACTAAGGACCAGGATTAATGGTACCATGTCCTGTGGTCTGATGAGACCAAGATAAACCTATTTGGTTCAGATAGTGTCAAGCGTGTGTGGTGGCAACCAGGTGAGGAGTACAAAGACAAGTGTGTCTTGTCTATCATTAAACATGGTGGTGGGAGTGTCATCATGTGGGACTGCATGAGTGCTGCTGGCATTGGGAAGCTACATTTCAATGAGGGAAACATGAATTCTGACAAGTACTGTGACATACTAAAGCAGAGCATGATCCCCTTCTTCCAGAAACTGGGCCATAAAGCAGTGTTTCAGCATGATAATGACCCCAAATACACCTCACTGGCTTGCTAAAGGGGCTCAGGGTAAAGGTGATGGACTGGCCAAGAATGTCTCCAGACCTAAACCCCTTAGAACACCTCTGGGGCATCCTGAAAAGGAAGGAGGAGGAGCACAAGGTGTCAAATGTCCACCACCTTGGTGATGTTGTCATGGAGGATTGGAAGAGGATTCCAGTGGCAACCTGTGAAGCTCTGGTCAACTCCATGTCCAAGAGAATTAAAGCCGTGCTGGAAAATGATGGTGGCCACACAAAATATTAACTTTTCAATTTTTTTCTAAGGGGTGTACTCACTTTTGTTGCCAAGGGTTCAGCTATTATTGGCTGTATTTTTAGTTATTTTGAAGGGACACTAAATTTACACTGCTAAACAAACTTTACACTGACTACTGTTCATTGTGTCAAAGAGTCATTTCTGCAGTGTTGTCCTATGAAAAGATATAAATACATATTTGCAGAAATGTGAGGGGTGTACTCACTTTTGTGACAGACTGTATAGTGTATATAATAGAATATAACTTTTCCTGTAATTTAGTGGACTCTTTATTCCAACGTGATAAATAAACTGCTAGTCAGTCAACAATTCCAACTGTTTTAAGCTATTAAATCTTTTAAAGGCCTTAAAAAATTAAGTCCACATAAATTGAACTGCCTAATATACTTTAACGTTCACTCTCCCTTTCCTTCAGCGTAGTCCCGATTAAAAGCTTTAATAGTTTTAATTAATTATAAAACATATTTTTATAAATTTGTAATAGCCTACCATCTAAATGTTTGCACAAGAGCTGATGGTTTGCAGAGGATAATAACATATGTGTGTCCTGGCTTTATTTATAATGTACAAAGAGCGCATGTGGTCGTGACATGCCACTAAGAGAGCGGAAGAAGTGTGCACAGCCACGCGTGCATTTAAAATAATTTCATGATCAGCGGCTTCCTCATAAGCGCACATTATAGAACTACACAATATCATTATACACAACAGCCTAGGTAAATCTACAGTTGCATCCCTGAACGACGTCCGGTGATGGTGTAACACCGGAATGAAGCAGTTACTGCTCCTTCATGAGCACAATGATGAACACTGAAGGGGCAAACCATCAGGTCGTCTGCTTTGATGACAATAAACCTCACGATTTACCTTCCCCACATTAAAAATAAATAAATAAATAAAAAATTCGGATTTGCACAAATCACAGGGCTCGGAAAATACGAAGAATCACATCCCTGATAACTAAAGCTCCACTGTGCTGAACGAGAGCGCTTCTCTTCTGTTAAACTGAACAGCCACATCATCGATTACATAGGCGTGCTCCAGCTCACAAGGCAAAATGCAGCGTAAGTGCAGGCCGTCCCCGGGGAGAGGGGAGGAGGGACAATCTCACCTCAGCATGGTGCAAGGCAACTGTACCTAGTTTGAGCACAACGGTTGGCTACAGAACAAAACACTGTTTTCAAATGACTAGCATAATTAACCTAACTTGCCTAATGAACCTAGTTAAGCATTAAAACTGCACTTTAAGCTGAAAGCTAGTATCCTGTGAAATATTGTGTGCTGTCATTATGGCAAAGACAAAATAAATTACTTACAAGTAATTAGTTATTAAAACTATTATCTTTAAATATGTGTTGAAAAATCTCCCGTTCCGCCATCAACTATATATGTATATATTTAGATCTGTTTAAAATGATTTAAGACATTGATCACAATACTTTAGTGAACTTAAAAAATAAAGTATTTTACAATATCCTGCCATTTGTTGGATTGTTTTACTTTTTAATCCTTTGTAGAAACTCTCTAATGTGAGTGACTGTGTTGCAAACCTCTTTAATTTGAGATAGTGGTCCAGTTCTTTGCGTCTCTGCTCTGTTAAAGGTTCAGAAACACTGGAACTCACAGTGCTGGATCCCTTTTTCTTCTTCTTTGCTTGTTCTTTAACTTCACACGGACCCTGATGCCCTACAGATGACAATTACCACAATGCACATCATTTAATTATTTTTTTAATTGACAATATCAATCTATCCTTATATAACTACATTTTTGTTGTACCTGTTGTTATGGAGTCGTTACTCTCTGTCCTCATGGACGTAACAGAGTTGATATTCTTGGACAAATCATTTCTATGCTCTTTGCTTGAAGACTCTGATCGTTCACTTCATGAAATAAGAGCAAATGTCTGAGATTGATTGAAGAAACTATACAGACACAAACAGCCAAGAGAGGAAAATAGCAACTCTAACATGTGACAACAGATGTAAATGCAAAGATGTTTGGCTCACAAACCTTACCTGGCTTTTTTGTGGCAGCTACTGTATGGAACAGCTCTGAGTAAGGCATGATGGGTAATTTTACGAGTCTGGGTCAGTAGAGGAGCTGAACTGGAGGGTTCCTAAGTATAAGCAAAAATGTAAAACTGAGTATGTATCACACTATTACTGGGGTCTGAAAATATAGAAAGTACTAATACTACTGAGCATGTGGCACATACAAAAATGAAATAAAAAATATATGAATAAGATGTAAATAAGATTAGCAAAATACAAAACGCAAAGGTGAACAATTGGATTTCATTGTATACACCAATCAAAGAAAAAGCATTCAATCACCTGTCGATCATCTTCTGCTTTGACATAATCTTGATGCCTTCTTTTGTCAATTTCCCGTTGCAGCTGATTCTTTTTTCCATAAAACCATTTCATTCCTGTAAAAAAAGAGATTAAAGAGGCCTTAACTTTTTTGTAATGGATTTCAAATCTCCATTTTTGCATTCTAGGCCTGTCTAGAACCAAAGTATCATTATTTTATAAAAGACTTCTTTTGTTTGTAAAGGAATGATTTCTGAATAATCAAATGGCATTGAAGACTGGAAAATTGGTACAGAAAATTCAGCTTTAAAAACACATGAATAAATGACACTAAGATACATACACAGAAAATAGTATTTGTCAAAAAAGTAATTAAAAAGTAAAAAAAAAAAATCTAAATTCATACTATAGTTTCACTATATTAAAGTTTATATTATTTTTTGATTTTACATAAATGTTTCTAAACTTAATATTGTACTTCATATATATTGTATTCAGTCATATCACTGTATGACTGAATATAAATGTCTAGAATAATAGTGATGTTTCATGTTTCAGTGGTTGGTCAACAAGCACATATGTTTCAAGCTTGATAGTCACGTTGTTGTTGTTGTTGTTGTTTGCCACTCATTTAGCTTTACAGATAATTTTTGACACAAAAGGTGCTCCTAAGTGAAAAAAGACATGCGTTACTCACAGGTTGGATAAAATGTACAGTAGAATCTGACCTTCAAGGTGTCGTTTTCCTTTCCTGTGCACCACGAGCATATCAACTGTGTCAAACACGGGACGGTGAGAACACACAAGACAACTGTATCTACAGTGGAGGATAACACACAAACCCATTTACATTACACTGATATTAATCAAATGACTACTATTACTAAACTCTTGCAGCTCTCCAAATAATCACCTTCCGTTTTTCATCAGAGTAGCTTCATCGTCTGGGATGAAATTTGACAGAAGATCGGAAACACGTCGTTTCTAGTATGGAAAAACAAAGAAACAGGTAGACAGTAACGCTATGGTGATTGAGCAATTAACGTAATACAGACACATCTTTTGCCGCTTTTATTATACCTTCAGTATATTGAGCTGACTTTGATCATCCCCTTCTCGTTTGAAAGACATAATTGGCGACCTATTTTTCCAGGAACTATAAATAGTGTAGTATTCTTATTTTGCTGCCAAATATAAACAAGCTTACAAACCCATCTCGTACTTCCTGTTTCTCTGTGGAATTATGGGTAGTGATGTCCCATGACTCAAGAGCGAACGAGTCAGTTTGCAAAACAGAGCGAACGATTCCTTCGCAGTTCAGACCGAAGTCGGACTCGTGTGGGGTCTTTATATTTGTGCTTATATTTCAGTTTGTTTATTTATTTAATTAATGTTGTTTTTTAAACAAGGTGTACACGATTCGGAAACAACAATAAGAGATATAGTTATTAATTAACAATATTGTACATTTAAATGTTTTAATTTAAAAGGGTAAATTCATTATTGGGCATCACTTTTATTTTAACGTTTATTTAATATTATTATTCAACACACTTTTAAATACAACAAAACATATATTTTCCTTGAAAGTCTTTAGGAGTTCAAAACACTGTTCAATTATACTAATTCATTGTTCAAATGAACCGATTCGCTGAAATACATGGGCGGATCTCACATTTAGCCGACGCCATGGCAACAGAAGCTAAGCTAATCTGCTACGGGCTTGTGACTAACAAGTTTTAAGACAATCTTCATTTAAAATGTGATGTTACTAGAAATATCTTTAGGTTTATTATATTGATATTTAAATAGTCATTTTGGGGGAGCGTCGCCTCCATTTAAATAGGAGCATATTAGCGGAGCACCTTAAACATGTTAAAAGTATTAAAACTTCTCTAACGCTAGGACAGCACAGGACTACGCTATTGTTCCTCTAATGGTTTATTCGCTTGTTAAGTGGCGTTAACAGCTTTATTTTAGTTTTTTGTCGCTTGCAAACGTTAATCATTCAAATGCGTGACAATAAAATAGTTAATGGATTTTGTTATGTTTATAGCTTTAGACTTTATTTGACCCATGACAGACGCGGCTTTGTTTAGTTCTGCCGTCATGCATCCAGCAGTAGTAGACGATCAGCTAAAGTTCGTCTTAAATCACTGTTAGTTAAACTCTCTGGAGCTCGGGTCATGTCCGCGGATCACTCAGCGACTCTAGCCGGGAGTCACGGCCTCCTCCGCGGCCAGCGCACCCGCTCGTACGGCAGCCTGGTGTCCTCTTCACAATCACCTGTCAGACAAAGACGAATTGAACACAAAGTTCAGCCCGGTGAGACTCTGCAAGGACTGTCACTGAAATATGGCGTGTCTGTAAGTAAGTGGGGATTTTTATGACTTATTACTTTGGCATTTTTTTTTAACAGTTAACCTATCACTCTTAGTAGGCCAGTACTTGCTTTTATGCTGTATTACTTTAAACAATTCTATCTTTTTCATTTAAGTACTTGTGCTTATTCATTAGCTGCTAGTACTTTTATTGTTAGATACTCGAACTTCTTAAATTTACTACTTATTCACTAGATGCTAGAAGTCATTCATTAGATATTAATAAATGCACACTAGTACATATTTATTAAATATCAGTGCATGCTTTATTTGTAATGACTAGTAACTGTTCTAGTAGATACTATTTTGGTAACAAATGAAAAAGATCTGCCATTGAGATATCATATATATCTCAACGGCAGATCCTCTTGTATGTAATTTGTTAATAAAATAGCTACAAGAACAGTAGATACTAGTATCTAAAAATAAGCACAAGTACCTACCGAATAACTACTAGTGTATTTATAATTGCAAACTAGTCAAAATTCAATAGTTGATGTCAATGTTATATTCATATAAAAGTCAATGACAAAAATTAGAAATGGACGGTGGCTGAGAAAGCTTAACTTGCTGCAATTTAAGAAATCACATGCCATTGCGAAAAAAACAACAGCAAATTCAGAAAAGATTTTGATCAGTTTGACAGCACACGTGCGGAATTTTCTCACACTTTCAATAGCGTGGAACAATGGAAATGTTTCAAGGAGCCCCTAAAACACGACGAACCTGGCTATTTAGGTTATTGTTATTTGGGCTAATAAATACTAAAGACAAGGCAATCGTGATGTTAAGATAAACAAACAAAAACTCACCATTTGACGATTACCTACAACTTCACTGAGCAATAGTCAAGGCACAGCGGCATCTGTCATTTTTGGGTCCCCTTGAAACATTTCCGTTGTGTTCCATTCTTTTTGTGTTGTGAGAAAATACACTGTGTTTTCCCAAATTGTTTGTATGGTAAGGCGCCACAGTGGCGTAGTGAGTAGCACGTTTGCCTCACAGCAAGAAGGTCGCTGGTTTGAGCCTGAGCTGGGTCAGTTGGCATTTCTATGTGGAGTTTGCATGTTCTCCCTGTGGTTGCGTGGGTTTCCCCTGGGTTCTTCGGTTTCCCCCACAAGTCCAAAGATATGCGGTACAGGTGAATTGGGTAAGCTAAATTGTCCGTAGTGTATGTGTGTGAATGAGAATGTATGGATGTTTCCCAGAAATGGGTTGCAGCTGGAAGGGCATCCGCTGCGTAAAACAAATGCTGGATAAGTTGGCGGATCGTTCCGCTGTGGCGACCCCAGATTAATAAAGGGACTAAGCCGAAAATGAATGAATGAATGAATGTTTGTATGGTGAGAAAATGCAGTGTCTTTTATTAATTTGCTTGCGTGGCAAAATGCAGCACATTTTTTTAAATGTGTATGCATTGTGAGGATTTGCTGCATGTGTGCTGTCAAATGGATGAAGATCTTTTCTTAGTTTGCTGGTATTTTTTGTAATTGCACATGTTTTCTTAAATTGCAGCATGTTAAATTTCTTTCGACCACCAAAGAAATGTGTTAATTTTGACAATAGCATAGTCCCTAGTCACTAATGAAATATGAAATACTGTTTCCTGGTCCAAGCTGGTGGTCAGTTGAATTGACAAAATATTTGTTTATGACCCATTTTAGTCCTATCACACATTAAAGTGATGTTTTTATAACATCATGGTGACCACAACAGTCTCTGGACTTGCAGCATCACAGACAGCAGTATTTTAACAATTTATGAAAAATGTATAACTTTCTGGCCATCTGATATTAGGCATGGTTATGTATATTGCAATCATGATATTTGAACATATTACAGCGCTTTGTAAACATTTATTATTAGCATTTGTTGAGCCTCCTCATACAGTTTGATAGAGAGCTTGTATCCAGAAGCTGCTTCACGTGACGTCAGACTTAACAAATTGATAAGTACTAGTCGCTAAAAAATAGGTTTTAGTATCAATTTAATTATTACTAGTATCTAATGAATAAGATCTGGTACCGAACAAATAAGTACTCGTAAAGAATAACAAGTTGAAGTTAATGAAACATATACTGTCTTAAAAAAAGTGATAATAGCATGAAAATGAAAACCATTTAAAATTGCTTGCCAAATTCTGACAGTGGAATGAACCTGTACTTTTTCTTTCTTTACAGATGGAGCAAATCAAAAGGGCAAACAGACTGTACACAAATGAATCAATATTCCTGAAGGAGTCCCTCTTCATCCCTGTGCTGACGGAGTCTGTGTCTTTCACAAATGGAGTGGAATTGACCGAGGAGAAGACGAGTCCAGCACAAACACACACACTGATTTCTAATGAGACTCCCAAAAGCCAAAGAGACTCTAGCATATGTGAAGCGAATACTGATCTGTCACCGGTTGAGTACCTGAAAAAGATAGACAGCTTGATCAGTCAGTCCAAGCAAGCTGCTGTGAAGACCTGCCAGGAAGGAGAGAAACAGTAAGTTGTCAGAATGAAATTATGACTGCTGTCGTTATTGTTATGGTGTTACAGAGTTCACTTATTGCAGTCGATTGCTGTCAGTTGAGTTGTTCAGAAAGTTTCATTTCAGTGGATGAACTATGTCATATGACTCTGGAGGGAATGCAATGAATGAACATCAGCTGATTGTGGGAATCGCTGATACACTGGGAAATGTTGTTGGAGGTTTTACTTTTATTTTCAAAGTAAAATTTAAATATATTACTTTTTACTAATCATTATAAAATTTGATACCTAACATTGAATTAAATTAATGTGCAATAAATTTGCAATACTTTTACTTACTGTATTTTGCATCCTTAAAAGTAAAATAGGCTCCTGTAATCTAATGCAATGCTATCCTGGATTAACATCTATGTTGATCCTGGAGCATCTTTTTTGTTGGACAATGTAATCCATACCTATTTCCTACCCCTAATCACAACCGTAATTGTTTATTATCCCCAAAATCAGTGGGGAATAGTCATGTAGAAATGCATAAACCTAACCATAAGGCTAAACCTAACATAAACAGTAAACATATCTCTTAATTCTGATTGGCTGATTGGAATGATGTTCCAGCATCAACATAGATATTAATACAGATTCATGTCCTCCTTGGTGAAATCAGGTTGACGCCCATATAATTTCTTGACTATTATAAAATTGACCCTTGCCAAAGTTTTTAAAATCAGCCATGGCACTCTCCTATCAGTTTTGTGCCTACCGCAGGGAAATAGTGAATATTTTCAGAAAGAAATTACAATCTGATTCTCTTAACTGTCTAAAGTCTACTCAAATATTATATTTTATACATGAAGGACTCGGTCAAACTAAACAAAACTTAAAATCTCTTCAACAATAGCATAAGAAAAAGTAAAATTTTTAGAAAAATAAAAATGTTCAGCTACGAATGTTGCGTTGTTTAAATAACCTTTGACTAAACGTGCATACTAATGTCACATTGTTTCTAAAGTGAGTCACACACCTAAGGAGAAGAGCAGCACTGTGCAGCTCAAGTTATTGCACTGAGCACCTTCTCTATGTGAATATAATGTTATTTAATATAAAATAATACAATTGGCACAGAAAGAATTTAAAAGGAATTCTTTTAATTTTCTTGCTATTTTTCGATTTTGCTGTGAATTCGGCAATTGGATAAATGCTAAATTCTGGAGGGACGCAGTAGTTGCCTGTTTTTCTGTTCATTATAGGTCATGAAAAATTTTAGAAGTGAAAGTTGAGTTGAAATACACTACAAATATGGTGTTTCCAGTTCAAAATAAAGCAAACTAGATGTTTTTACAAAACTACGCGGAGTAAAAAAGAAATCTTGAATGCGTTGAAGTAATTGTTTTCAGATACTTTAAATATCTACTGAAGTACAGTAATGAAATAAATATACTTCAGTGCTGTCCACCAATGCAAATCTCTTACACCTCTATAAAGGATCATTTCCTTTTTTCCATGCATACAACATCAAACTTTCACTTTTGCATTTCCAGGTTCTCTTCTATAGAGCACCTGCAGCACCCTAGTCTGACCTGCAGCACAGCAACATCCCAGCAGGCCATATTGGGAGCCGTTCCTGTTACCATCACCAAACGCACCAGGAATTTGAGGGATAGTGAAGATGAGATCTTCCAGCTCTGATGTAGGCATTTACTAGGGCTCTCCGGACTTATTTCGGTGTTATTTGTATGAATACAATGTTTTAGAAGGCTCCCTCTTCTGCATTCACGTCTTTACAATGTGGAGAGTGCTGGAGTGATTTACAATAGTGGTGTTTTATAAAGCCACTGCCAGCAAGACAAGCACATATATTAGCACTGCAATAACACTGTAGCCCGTGCCTAAAAATATCGGTATCTCTTAAAAGCTCAACCAAAGTAATGACTGTTTATTGTTTGCATTAAAGTGCTAACCAGGAATGTAGCTTGAGAAATAGTGCTACTTCTAGATAATATTTAATACTACCTCACACATACTCAATAGAAATGCTTCAGTTTTCAGGAAATTGAAGGAGTGTATGCTTTAGGAATGTGCCACTGGGAATCGATCAGATGTGAACACAATGCATAGTTTTGCACTGCAGTCATGTTGGTTTTGTGATGTTTACAATGTGCTAATACTGTTTGCGGTTACCAAAACACGATAAAGGCTTTGTTTTGGTGTGCTGAAACAGTTTGTGTTTTGCATCAGCGATTTGTGAAGTTTAGACTTATGCCACAGTAAATGAATGCGCTTTAAAACTCTCAGGTCAAATGCGAAACACTCAACTTCAGTACGAAGTCATGCGTGATATTTAGTGGCAAAGAACAGATGATCTGAGCAGTATGTAACAAAATCATGCATTGTGTTCATCCAGATAATGTCACTATTGAACTGTGCCAGCATTAATTTTAACCGGAAACACTTTTAGAATTTAATTTCACATTTATACAAAGGGTGGGAATTGTGAATATAAGTGTTCTCCACAAAAAAATTAATAAAATATAGTACTTGTTTTGGTAAACACTTTTCTGTCATTAGTAAATTATTTAAAGGGATGAAAGGTTAAAATGTCAGTACATCAAATAACTCAAAACAAATATATAGGCTGTAATACAAAATTAAATACCAATAAAAATAAAAAGGTTTTCTGTTTTAACCTTCTGGTGCTGATACTTATAATTTTTTTTATACATTTATTAATTTAATTTTAACATTATTGAAATGGCATGAAACAATTGTTTTGGCCTTGCCAAGGATTGATAGATTTTTGCCAGATTTTAAACATAACTTGTTTGGTTTTCTGTCATTGTTTTATTTTTTACATTTTACAGAGAAACATGTTTTAGAAAATACTTATTTCCTTTAAAATAAAATAGTTATTCAGTGCATTTTTCAATACAGTAAACTAACATTTTTAAGAGCTTGCTCCACAAGGGCATACCCTTGTGAACTACTAACTATGAATTTTAACTTCTGGTCTATAGATTTTACTACTGCGTAAATAAAATAAAGTACCACACAGTTGCACAATATACAATATAAAATGCAAAATGTGAAAAAAAAAAACATAATTGAAATATAATCCATTTATTTAAATTTATTATAGAAATATAATACATTTATAATAATATATTTGTAATTGAATTAAAAAATTGTTTGGAGCACAAAAGGGTGAATTTATTTTAAAATGTAATTTAATATTTTAATATTCAGTCTTCAGCGATCATTTTAATATGCCGGATTAAATATAGTCTAACAGACCCTAAACTATGCATTTTAACCCCATATGCAAATGACATAATAAGCAATAAATGAGGGCTGTAAAATATTTATTTAGTGGTTGTTCCCTTTCAGAACACAGCAGATCCCTCTCAGAGATGTTCAGTATATAGTAATGTTGACTGTAGTGCCAAGCTTCCATTCGTGTCATCGCCATAAACACAGGGTAACACTAGATGGCAGTATGAAGAGAGCGCCTTGCTAAAACATTTGTGTGTTCTCTGCTTCTTGTTATTCTGCTGTCTTGGGGGGTAAATATTCAGCACACACACACAAAAAAATGCAAACAGTTTCGAACAATACATTGTGCTCTAATTTACAGCAGAGTGGCAGAACCCCAGTGGTTTAAACATCTTGATTGCAGTCTCAGAGCTTTAAAAATTGTTCAGATGATATTTTAAGATTTGATCTGAGCTCGCAGTGGCTGTAATAACGGTGTCAGGCCACTAAATTAGCTAATGTTCATTAACACAACACTGTTTCAAAGGTGACTGATGCCTCTAGCCTGTCGCTTTTCGCCTCTTTGGTTGCATCATATTTGCATTTCACGGATACCAAGTCCTGTAAAAGTCTGTCAGTGTCCTCATAACGTCCCGTTCTCCAGCAGTTTGTTGAGGCCGTTGCAGATTTTGTTGAGGTGGGGTTTAAGGGGCCCTGATGGGTTGTAAAGCTGGGTCTGGAGCTCCGGGTCAGCGTAATGGTTGAACACGTGGTTGATGCGTCCGTGGGATTTTGAGGTGAGGTGAGTATTTACAAGCTTCAGAAGCATGTCCCTACTTTCTGTCAGGATGTCTGACATAACTGTTTTGTCAAATGTGAAATCTACCTGAAAAAGGAAAAGAAGAGACTTTATTTAGGGTAAAGTTCAAAGTTGGGTGCAAATAAGGCTTTGTTTAGAACTATGCTTAATTTAATCAGTTTTTTTAGATTAAATGAACACAACAAAACGAATAAATTGATCTCAAAGAAATAAAAGTTTTAAATAATGCGACTGAAAATCTTATGTTATTATAAATATATGGTTTAAATAATGTGGCTTAAAATGACACTTTATTGACATTATTTTACTTTCATTCATTAATTTATACATTTTCCTTCAGCTTAGTCTCTTATTTATCAGGGGTCTCCACAGCAGAATGAACCACCTACTATTCCAGCATATGTTTTGCACAGAAACCCAGTACACTCTCACATTCACACACATACATTACTGCCAATTTAGTTAATCCAATTCACTTATACCACATATCTTTGCACTGTGGGGGAAACCGGAGCACCTGGAGGAAACCCATGCGAACATGGGGAAAACATGCAAACTACTCAAACCAGCGACCTTCTTGCTGTGCGGCAACAGTGCAAACCACTCAGCCACTGTGCCCTATTATTTTACTTTCTATATTTTGTAAATTCAAATGACACAAACTGACACTAAAAAACAAGAAACATAAAGTATGAATAATGTAATAAATAATTTAATGAATAAATTAATTCTAAAACTAAACAAAAAATTTGGTATAGCTAAATTAATAGAACATTACAAAAAATAATAATTTAACAGAAAACATCATTTTATAAGGCGCCACGGTGGCGTAGTGAGTAGCACGTTCGCCTCACAGCAAGAAGGTTGCTGGTTCGAGCCTCGGCTGGGTCAGCTGGCATTTCTGTGTGGAGTTTGCATTCTTCTCCCCGTGGTTGCGTGGGTTTCCTCTGGGTTCTCCGGTTTCCCCCACAAGTCCAAAGACATGTGGTGTAGGTAAAATGGGCAGGCCAAATTGTCCTTAGTGTATGAGTGTGAATGAGTGTGTATGGATGTTTCCCAGAGATGGGTTGCGGCTGGAAGGGCATCCGCTGCGTAAAAAATATGCTGGATAAGTTGGCGGTTGATTCTGCTGTGGCAACCCCTGATTAATAAAGGGACTATTAAGCCGACAAGAAAATGAATAAATGAAACATTATTTTATAAAATAAACTGATAGGAATTAAATAAATTGACAGATTTTCTTTCATTATATATAATATTTGACACGTTCAAAGATGTAAATTCTACACTTGTCAGTGAAAATTGGTGACCTATGATTTAGCAGGGCTGAACATAGACAGTGATCTTACAAGAATAAATGAAGAACTGCTTGTGCTTTACTTTAAAAAGGGGTAATATTTGAAGGGTAATAAGTGTAAGGTGATTGAAGAGTGAAGAGAGAGGGTAAACGATTTAAAATGTCCTTGCTGCAATCTGTAACCATGATGACGTACTGGACCAGGTCCACTACGTACTGGACATTGTACCACCCACTAAGCTAAAGCCCATGCTACTGTGATGGTTGGATTTAGGTTAGGGGGAGGTGTAAGCAATCGTCCGTTACGTAGTGGACCTGGTTCAGTACGTCATGAAGCTAGGCTCACTAGGCTTAACAGTATCACTAGGTTTAATCGATATCGACTTAGATTATTTTAAAACATTTAATTTCCTTTTTTGTTTTTTACGTCCAGTTGTTTTGCACAATATAAAACTTTTTTTTAACCCCTTACCTGTAAGAAATAATTTTTAGACAGATGGATGTATTCTTAAAATAAATAAAATTTAGCATATAGTGGTATGCTGCGACAAAAAATAAAAAATACCAGGGCCAAAATGGTATCATATTCTAAAACAAAATTAATAGATTTATATATCTAAAATAAAATGATATATATAATATTCATATATAACTGAAAATAAATGTGGTGGCGCAAAAAGACATATTATTTTTTTATTTTACGATTACTCTCACTCTGCCTGAAGGTGTCACCCCAAAAATGGATCATATAATACTATTACATAAGGTAAGAGTTGCAAAAGCTTAACCTCTGGGGGAAACTTCATATATAAATATACACTGTAAGGGGAAAAGCAGACAGGTCCTTACACTGAGCTTTTTCGCTCAGAATAATTGGTTTTCACAGAACATAAATTTAGAAAATAGTACATTTTCTAAATACTCAAAGGTATTTATTGGTGTGTACCTCATGAAAACTGATGGCCGTCATGGCTCCCTGACGCAGTTTCTTTTGGAAATTTTGGGCCAGCTTTAGCTCCTCCTCATTGAATCGATTGTGCCTGAAAAGGACACCTATCTTCACCACCACCTTAATGAGGTCTTTCACCACTTTTTGGGCCTCAGAGCGGTTCCCAGTGTATTCTTTTGACACTCGGTAAAGCTCATCTAGGATCTCACTGCTGGTGTCGTCGATAATCATCTGCACCATAGACTTGGTGGCCATTTTGCTCAGGATCTTTTTCTGGGCCTTCAGAGCCATGTCCTTGGAGCTGAACGTCTCCATGTCTTAAAGAGAAAGAGCAGAGATTCAGTAATTCAATAAGCTGGTATTTCTGGTTTCATACAGTAATCCAAACACCTAATACAGTACATTTAATATCAATATACCTCGTTAAGTTAAAAGATCTGTTATGCTTTTTACACTTTCAACTTCAACTTCTTTCAACTTCAACTTCTACAAAAATTCACTAATGCCATTTATTCCAACTCCCTCAAACACATCTCTGTTCTTCGACATCAGTGTAGTCTTTAGTTTTGCTCACTGTACATGTCACACTATTCCACATTTACAGGGATAGTTCAACCAAAAATAAAACTTGGGAGTTTCTCTCTTAACTCTTTACATATACAGAAGTAATTAAAGCAACAACAGAACAAAAATATATAAATAAACTGAAAATTTCTATATATGTATTTACTTAAAAATATTAAAAGAACCATGAAGTATTTTAGGCTGTAACTTGGCAGTCTTTCTTTTAACACTTATACTTCATAAAAATAAAATTAGAAAAATAAATAGGCCCAAAAATCCCTCAAGCCTTAGCATTACAACAAATATTGGTAACACTTTATTTGAATGAATAACTCTTAATATTTACTAACTATTCACTAAGACTAGTAGTTCAATAAATGACTAATTAGCTGCTTTATTATTAGTTGGTTAGTTGTTCGGTTTAGAATGGGGTAGGGTTAGGGAAGTAGAATAAGATCATAGGTTTTAAGTACTAATAAACAATTCAAATCTAAATAATCAGTTCGTAAGCCAGTAGCTAATAGTGTGAATTGTGTGTTATCTTTCTTTACCTTGTGTGTTACAAGTCAAATTATTTTACTACTTGAAATATGCCCCAACATAGTTTCCAAAGTGACTTATGCAATAAAATTGACATCATTTTTTTAAATGCTAAACATTTTGTTAATATAAAGCTACAAAAATTTCAGTTTGTAATTAGAATATACGGTCCCATTCTGAATACTAAAAATTACATTTAAAGGATTTGTGAAGTGAGGGTAAGGGGATGTTAATTTTGTATTTACATTATACATGATTTGGAAGATTTTCAAGGCAACCAATAAGTTCTTAGAATTAGATTCTTATAATTAATTAACCATTAACCATTGTTGCATTATTTCTAACATTTTTTATTTATTCTATTTTTCTTTTGATTTATCTACAAAGAAACCTTGCTACATTCTCAGAAATAAAGGAACAGGAGCTGTCACTTGGGCAGTACTTTTTCAAAAGGTACATATTTGCACTCAAAGGGTCCACAATGGTACCCCCAAGGTACATATTAGTGCCCAAATGTACCTAAAAACCATTATGAACCCTTCAGGTACAAAGATGTACCTTTTGAAAAGATACTGCCCCAGTGACAGCTTTTGTACCTTTATTTCTGAGTGTACGTGCTGACCTAGGGCTTCTCATGGCAATTATGAATGCTTGTTCTTTTGTCAGTCTGATTGCTTATTTTTCTCCTAATTTGAATGTCACTTTGGCTGAAAGCATCCACTGGATTTATACATCATATAAACATAATCGCCTGGCTTTGTTTCTCTTTTTTTGTATTGGTAACACTGTCAGCCTAGGGAGAAATCCCACCATTGGGGAAATCCTCGGTTTACAGACTTTGCTCTCACACCTTTTTCACAAGGGGAAACCTCATGCCATTTAGGAGCTCATCCTTGCCCACTCATCTCATAAACAACTCTAATTGTTCTCTAGACTCTTTTGATGTGTCATCATATACAACCCTAGACTCTCAGTGAGAATGTTTACATGAATACAAGTACACTGATAACTCTCAAAAATCTGAAAATTGAAATAAGCTGTTTTAAAATGTATCTAATGCCAAGTTTTCCTTTAATTTAAATAAGTCATGTCAAAGGGATAGTTCACGCAAAAAAATATACTCTTTACCCTTCACTTGTCAAAAACCTGTTCGAGTTTCTTTCGTTGAACATAAAAGAAGATATTCTGAAGAAAGCCGGAAACCAGTAAACATTGACTTCCATAGTATTTGTTTTTTCTCATATGCTATTCAATGCATACGATTTTCAGCAGGTTCAGCAGAAGAAAAAAGTTTGGAACCGTTTGAGGCTGAGTAAATAGTGAGCAATTTTTTTTTATTTTTAGGTGTGCTATCTCTTTAAATCAGTCAATAAATACCAAAGAAGAGTTTGCACATGTTAACAGCCACCTTAGTGCTCATATATTCTCCTCTCCAACATTTTAAACCGTGTAAAATCTGACACGTGCCCTTCAATAAACCGTCAGAAAGCTAGGTTAATTCATTTACATGCTGGGTGAAATCGCTGTAAGTGTCAAAAATCTAGCGAAGTGAAGTTTAACAATAGGCTAATCTCGAGAGGAGCACAGGCTCATGATTGACCCAGCTGGCCCATATTAGCTAATCATGATCCTCCAATCATATGATCCCAAGTCATTATATATATATCCTCATTTCCTTTCTACAACTATCTTCGTATGGAAGAAACCTCCCTTCCTCCCCCTCTTCCTCCTTTATCCAGATTGGGTGGCACTGTTGCCTCACAGCAAGAATACCACTGGCTCTGGGTCCTCGCCAGCCATCTGGTATTTCTGTTCGGAGTTTGCATGTTCTTCCCGTGTCCGCATGGATTTCCCCCGGGTCCCCCGGTTTCCTCCCACTGTACAAATATGCTCTATATCAAATAGTGCAGACCACAACTGAAATCAGCGTTGTTGTTGAGATCTGCAATTTTGTTATTTTTTGTTTGTATATTTCTGTGATCAGGGGTCTGTTCTTTGTACGTGGATTACTCAATTAGCTGGATTTGGTAATTGATGATTTGATATGATCCAAGATCATTTTGTTTTTCAAAGCTAATCTGAGAGTTGTTGTCATCGCAACAGTTCTGGTAGCTCAAACCTGCTCAGGAGCAGGCTAATTTCATATAAACAGGATTAGATCGGATAATTTTTAAGCAAAGATAATACTAAAAGTATGTACCAAATGCTGATATTTTCTTACAGTAGTAGCTATATACAGTACACTTGGTAAAATAATAAATAGTTAAAAACAAGTTTTTAAAAATTATGTAAATGAACTTTATGCAATCTGCACTCTGAAATAAAAGTACAAAGATAGAGTGGTTCTCCTTCAGGGGTTCAAAGAGAAATTATTAATATGGACTTTTTAGACACAAACGTGTGCTATTTTAAGGTTCCAGCTTTAGTACAATTTGTGTATGATAATATACATGGACAATGTTCAACTTTTAAAAATATAATTTATATAATACATTTTTATAATAGTTTATGCAGTCATGCACATTTTGAAAGACAATATGACCATGATTTGATGTTTTGTAAAAGTTGCAGACAACTTTACCGATGTCAAAATGCTTTTTTGATGCAAAATTAATATAAACAGCCAGTTATTCCTTACGCCAATTAAGAAACTTGAATAGGCCTAGGCTACTAGACTAAAGAAAAAAACCTCTAAATGTAAGCATCTTGAAAACTAAATCAACTGATAAATTCTCTTGACACATGAAAGTGTAAAGCCTGTTGCCCACAACAAAGGTGGAAAGTTATTGCGTATCATATTTAACAAAACGTTTACTAAGAACTTTATGTAATTTGTCTCACATGGATAATTCAATATTAATCAGATGATGTCATTACACTGCAGTGCAGTCAGCCAATCGTTGCATTGCTGACCATGATTTCGTGGATCTATAGATCAGTCCTTCACAACACACGCAGCAGATCTCAGATCAGTTCATCCAGATATTTTAATCTGATTCGCAAACTTGTTTGAAGAGTCAAATTAGCCAGAGATCAGTTATCAAGCTCAAAAGATCCAGGATCTGTCAAATGAGTGAGGTACGAAGAACCAACCCCTAGAATGTTAAAATAAACAAACAACCAAACAACTCACCTCAGATTTCCAAAAATACTGCTGACCCTAAACAGGAAGCAGCTAATTTGTAAGTGATTTAGAATAAGCATGTGTTTTCTATACTTGCAGTGCATTTCTTTATTTGCATATGTTATGAGAGTGTTTCCATGTGTGTAGGCAAAGATGTTTTTTCAGTTTGTTAGGCTCTTCCAATATAGGCATGTTTTTAACTTGTAGCCAGTTTGAGCTCTCACAGCCACCGCATTATGCCATTTATGACCATTATGACCACGTACATTGTCAGCTTATAAAGCACAATCAGGTTTTGAACTGGCATGTGAACGCACTCAGTGACATCCAAAAATATATAGCATTCATCATTTAAACATGCTTACATTTTAATGACATTTTTTGTGCAGTGAAGTTAAACGTATTAGCTGAAAAATGAGTTGCTTGCAGTTCCTTTTTGCATTTCAGCGCAGCATAGTTTAGGATTGCTTCATAGATTGTACCGTCTTGAGAACGTGCAAAGACATGTATGAAAGAAATAATCACTGCATACTACTCTCAAGTTCCTACACGAATCTGCAGATTGTATCATGATTAAGGCATCCGTCAGTAATGCAGTTGCCTATTAGCTTTACTAGATGTTCTTGTCATTACAGATTCTGCATAATGTAATTATATGAACTATACAGAGTGGATATTAATGTGCATAAAACCTGCACTGTGTTTCTCAAGATATGCCAAAAGTGATGTCATATCTCTGTGCCACCATCAGCTGCGTTTTGCTTGTTAAATCCAATTTTGTTTACAGTGAACAACCTGATTAAGTTTGAATGCAGTTAGAGTTTCATTTCCTAATGAACTCTATTTAATTAGAAGCAATGGGTACATTAGAAAGGCCATTACCTTCTGAGACATGGAACATCAAAACAAGTACATAAACACTGATTTGAACAAATCAGCATTGCATACACTTCATTTAAACTGTGAAAGCAGCACAATCCCAGGGTTTAACACTCAACACTTCTCGTTTAATCGAATTAATCTAATGAAGGCTAAACGGATCTGATGTCTAGGGTTTGTGAGTAGAAAATAAATTCAAATTTGGTTTAAAAGATTCTGCTCTGGACTCACAAACGTACAACTATTATTAAATTCCTAATCAGGCGAGGCTTGAGTAATCAGTTGTGCTTAGTGTATATACATACTCAAATATAATATGAATATGTGTTATTTATAATATATGATGTAAAACTGAAAACCAGTTTAAGCTAGCTGTCTGTGTCAGGTAATATTTAATACAATTAGATTGTAGAAAATAAGATAAAAATTAATATAAAAATATTTAAATAGTAATACAATAACATTAATATATATTTTAAATAATACAATTTTGTAATTATGCATAAACAATTAATATTAACAATTAAATGTTGATTTATTTGATACTAGGTATTTAAACTATTATTTCATTAATAAAAGTGTATTTATTGAATTAATAGCTTCAGTTATGAGTATTTGAGGTTTACATTGAGCTCATTCATACTTAATATAATAGGAAACTCACGTTCAAAATTGAAAAATGTGAGCCTACATGGCCCACAAAACCAGTCACAAGTCTCTCTCACTCGCTTCCTCTTTTTTTAAAATTGAGATTTAGACAAGCCATTGATTTATGGGTTGTTAACGGACAATATTTGGCTGAGATACAACTATTTGAAAATCAGGTATATGGTTTAAAATAAAACTTTAAACGAACTGCTTAACAATGACAACAAGATTTGATATATTTGCAATTGGACATTTAGAAAATATCCTAAGGAAGCAGGATTTTTTTCATAATGTAGATTTGCATAATTTTTGGAATAAAACAAAAACATAAATAGGATTTTTAAAAAATCAGTCAGTGATGTGTGTTAGACAGGAATTTATATGATTTGGTTAATAAACATTGAAATAATTGCTACTCTTGATATTCATATTTATATTTATTTATAATAAACATACAATATAGTTTTAACATACATTATATATAATATAATATTAACATATAGTTTTAAATGCTATATTTGAGAAAACATACTATTTAAATCATTGTATTGAATAAAACTTTTAGTTGAATAAAGTTGCATTTGAAAAAAATACCAAGTTATTGCACAAGTCGGTCGACGTTAAGTTCATTCATACCTGACAGGATGAGACATGAGCAACTTTACCTTGATTTGATTACAACTGACTTTCAATCCCAACTTTCTGCTAAAAACATCTAAGTTCAATCCAGTTCATTATTATACCTCTTAATTTACTATAAGCTAAATTTGCCGTCTGTGTCCACTTTCCTGACTGAAATGTTTGTCACAGACGAGGTAAATATTTAGCATTCCTCAGATTACTTCAGCTCATAGCCCGAAGCTGTGTGTCTGTGTGTGTCTCTGTGTGTGTGTGTTCACACGTGTGTATGTGTTAAGTCCAGGGGATTTACAAGATGTGAGGAATCATGTTGTTTCTCCATCCTAAAGACCACAATAGTCATCCTGTCATTACAAAGCAGCAAGTCACAGCAGTGACAGCACAGAAGAGACAGGTAAAAACCTGCCTCTGAGTTGCACAGGCCTACTCTTTTGGGTTTATTCGGGTAAAACATGACCTTTACAATAGACATTTACAAAAAACAAAAGTGTGGAAAGTCCTGTTTTAAGCGTGCGAGTGAGAGACAATTGTTTCTGTATGACTCTAGGCTAAGTTTCATTGATTTAGAGAATGAAAAACTCCTTAATCCAGCTTAAGATGGACTGTTCTTAAATGGGTTTAGATAGGCTAAGGTGATCATCATCTAAAATCATTTAATACACCTACCTGGGAGAACAGTTATGACCAGTAAATTATAGGTTAAGAGGTTATCAGTGCTGCAAACTACTTTCAATATAAAACTGTTGCTTGCTAAATGTTACAAGAAGACACCACATGGGCTAGTCTCTAAAAATAGATAAGGCTTGTTCAGTAAGTCTCTATATTTAATACTGGATCTGAAAAGTGGCTAAATATAGCAACACAATTTGCCAGTAACGGTTCTTTTAACCAGGGGAGCCCAAGATACACTACAGCTGCATTTAGAAATGTGAAAGTTTTATTAAACATTTTCTGCACTCATTTTCTGCCATAATTACCAAAAAAAATGTTGGATTAGATGCCAGGCCAGAAATTGCCGATTTTTCACAGAAATAAAACACATCTATGCTCAAAATATATATTTTGCTGCTTGTTCAATCTACTTATCTAAAATGAGCTTAAACAACACAATTCTTGATTTTTGGGGGGGCAACTTATTTATTTTATGTTCAGTCTACTAAATTTGTTAAGTTAACTTAATAGATTTATGTTGGAACGTGCGTATGCACATATGCATTCTTCTGTCAAACACAGTTATGTACACTCTTAGATATAAAGTCAGACATAAAATTAGATGCTTTATTTAGTACCTCATTGTAGTTTTAGCTTGTGCAAGCTTGTAGACTGAACACTAGTGATGATATTTCTGTACCGATAACTCTATATTTTTAATTATATTCTCAGCCCAGTAGGAATAAATACATTATCAGCTGAAAAATTATGGGTTTTTCCACCAAGATATTGGCAGTTTTTTATTGTAAAAAAACAAAAAGCAAAACAAAACACACACTCACATCAGAATTGCAATTTATAAATGATATTGGCAAAAGGAAGAGCTAAACAGTTTCCTGATTTCTGTTTCCTTGATTTCTTAAGTTTTAAATGTTTTAAAATAAGATACATTTTTCATTGTATTTGTTTGTGTGTTTTTTTAATCAAGCTTAGAAAAAGTCATATCAATATTTGTAATTGTCCAGCTATATATTAGTTATCGGTTTTACAAAAGTCTTAATATCACTGCACCCCTGCATGCTGAACGTTTATTACACATATGCAACTGGTCAAAAATTTGGGGTCTGTTTTTTTTTCCTCATGTTTTTATTTTTTAAAGAAAATGATTCTGTTCATCAAGGTGGCATTTATTAAATGTAAAAAAAAAGCTATAATGTTAAATATTTATTAAAATTTTAACTGTTTTCTTATTGTATATGGTTTCAAATTAAATTATTACTCCAGTCGTTATTCATTCATCCATTTTCTTGTTAGCTTAGTCCCTTTATTAATCCGGGGTCACCACAGCGGAATGATCCACCAACTTATCCAGCATTTGTTTTACACAGCGGATGCCCTTCCAGCCGCAACCCATCTCTGGGAAACATCCATACATTCTCATTCACACACATACACTATGGACAATTTAGCTTACCAAATTCACCTGTACCGCATATGTTTGGACTTGTGGGGGAAACCGCAGCACCTGGAGGAAACCCACGCAACCACGGGGAGAACATGCAAACTCCACACAGAAATGCCAACTGACCCAGCCGAGGCTCGAACCAGCGACCTTCTTGCTGTGAGGCGAACGTGCTACTCACTACACCACCGTGGCGCCCTCCAGTCATTATCATTACAGTTAATAATAATAATAATAATAATAATAATAATAATAATAATAATAATAATAATAATAATAATATTAGGATCATGTGAATCTGAAGACAGCAGCAATAAAGCTGAAAATTCATCATTAAATCACTGGAATAAATGATTAAATTAAATTAAACAGTTATTTTATAGTGTAATAACATTTCACAGTTTTACAATTTAAATTGTATTTTTAATGAAATAATTGCAGCCCTGGTGAGCAGGATAAGCTTATTTTAAAACATTTAAAAATACTACTGACCCCAAACTTTTGGCCGGTAGTGTATGCATGATCACAAAGATGATAACAGTACAGTTCTCAAAAAAAGAACTATTTCAAAAGTTTGAAGTTTTCATTTTAAGCCCATTGAAATACCAAATGAGTGGCCGAAATACATAAGAACATATCTTTAAAAATGTGAAATCCTTCATTAACAAAACGTGATCTATACCATTTGCAGTATCACTAAGCTGGTTGATTGAGGTTGATCAGCTGGTTAAGCTAGTTAAAGGACATTAACATATCAAAACACCATGGGTCTGCTTCAAAACCAACAGATGCTAATCTTTAGATGCTGACCGGGTGTTTTCCCTTTAGTATCTTTTCCCTATAGCATCTGAACAGTGAGATTTGAGTGTGTGATGACATCACATATTGTGCAAAACTTTCCTTATTACCCAATGCCGGCTGTTTTTCTTTAGTTCATTTATTTGAATTTTAACTCTACGCATGGGATAACAATCTTTGTAAAGTAGCAGTTACAGTATGAGTGCGTGTGACACTCTGTTTTAAATCTCACCCTGAAAAGTTGTTTTTTAATATACCCAAACAATGTGATCAACGAAGGAAGTGAAACTCTCCCCCCGCAAAGAGAAAATGCTTCAGTAAAACCCACAACAGCATTATATCTCATCAGCTCACAAACTCCCCACTGCTTAAGAGTTCAGCGGAGGCCATTGGCCAAACATACGATGCTGTTTATTTTTCAGTTGAATGTGTTTTTTTCCCATCATCTTACTGGCTTGTAACAGAAACTAGAGCTTGTTTTGTTTATAGAAAGTCCACCGGATGGAACATCAGCTATCCCAGTGTGTTTTAGATGTTTAACATGGGAGTGGTTGAAGAGAAAAACAAGTTTCAACATGATATTATTCTCTACAAACCTCCACGTTTACTTCTAACCAAAACATATCTGTCAAATTAGAGTATCTCTTATGGCTAAAGTAGAATTCTAGCTTCACGTTACCTTAAAAACACGTGGAGGAGTGCGCTAAAACTTTCAAACAACTCAAGTAAGACCGTCTAATGTGTACATAATCACAGCACTCTCTATTCTGATGGAGGAGAGGGCAGAGGTCAAGCCCAACACTAACTCACCTGGCTTTTCTCTCGTTCTCTCTCCCTCTCGTGTTCAGTTGCTCAGATCAGATGCTTGAATCCAGCGCGCGGGTGATGAAATAATGTCCTCAGACAAGGGGAAATCAAAGAAAACTCATCAGAAACCCCTCTCTCTCGTGCTCTCAACACTGTAACATGATAATTTGACTTGTACTTCCTTGAGGAACTAAATGTATAAGGCACACCCACATTAGTGAGTCTCTCTCTCTCTCTTTCTCTCTCTCACTCACTCTTTTTCAGTGTCTCTCCGCCCTGTCAGTGTGTTTGCTGCTGACATGTGTGTCTGCTTGCCCTGACAAGTGCAACCCGTGTAAAGAATTCAGCAGTAATCCTGGATGCGGCCCAGAGAAAGGGGAGCTTTTATTGTCTTTTGTGGGCTGGAAACCTGGTATGCGGTCACTGTCATCACTGGCCCTGCTGTGTTTCAGCAAAATAGAGATTAAATCATTGCTGGATTCAAATTAAGTTATATTTACAGGTCTGGAACACTGTAGACAAACAAGCAGGGTAATGCAAATGCGGAAAAGTGCCAGCCAGCTCTGTTCTGTATTTAGCAGTTATTGAAATTAGAGACATAAAGCTGTAAGCGTACACGTATTTATTGGTAATTTCTTAGATCTTATTGCAATACATTGGGAATTTACAGTACAGCATACAGTTTTCATAACATCTATATGATAAAAATATATGGTAAACAGACTGTTTTTTCAACTCTTTTTAGACAAGCAAGGCAAGTTTATTTATATAGCACATTTCACAATAGTAATTCAAAGTGCTTTTCATAAACAAGAATAAAAGAAACAAGAAAATAAAAATTATTAAAAGAATTAAAGATTATTAAAACACATAAAAATGTGTTAACACAGGTGATAAAAGAAT
>CAIGQQ010032119.1:1620312-1657884 GCA_903798035.1 Danio albolineatus
TATGTTTTACCTATAATGAAGTGCTTATTAAACTGTCACAATTACTTATTCAACATATACAGTAGGAATGTAAAACAAAATCTGTTGTCACTTTAACTGAATGAGTAGACCTATGTACATGTTTTATAAAAGTATACAAAAAAAAATACTAAATACAGATCAATTTAAACATGTATCATGACATGACATTCAATTACAGTTATTAAACTCTTTAAAGAACCACATTATTGTGTGATACCCAGGGCTTGTATGAGGTTAAATTTGTTTAAAAAAAAAAAAAAGTTGACTAATATACAGTATACACTACCTGACAAAAGTCTTGTTGTCCATCCCAGTTGTCATTTGGAAAAGTTGCAGAAGGTGATTTTTGAAATAAATCATCTGTTGAACTGTATCCCAATCATCACAAATACTGCAAGACCTTTTGGGACCCACATGGACCCAAGATTCTCACAAAATCAGTCAAGTTTGGTGAAGGAAAAATCATGGTTTGGGGTTACATTCAGTATGGGGGCATGTGAAGGTTCTGCAAAAAAGGTCAAGCTACTGCAGGATTGGCTAGCCCAGTCACCAGAAATGGACATTATTGAGCATGTCTGGGGTAAGATGAAGGAGGAGGCATTGAACATGTATCTAAAGAACCTTGACGAACTCTGGGAGTCCTGCAATAACACTTTCTTTGCCATTTCAGATGACTATATTAATAAGTTATTTGATTTATTGGATTTCTGTTAAGTGACAAGACTTCATCTAAGCAAAGTCAGACCTTACTGTCCTAATTAAATAATTAAAAATCAAGTCATGATCATATTTTATTGTGGTAAAATAAGCCTAATCTAGAGTTGTACAGTCTAAACATAAAACATGTTAATATGTGCACAGATGACAAAAAGTTTTGTTAATAAATTGCAAAACTGTCAAAATAAAAGTACAATGTGTGTGTTTCAAATATTTCTAAAACAAACAGAAGTAAAATATTTGCATTAATCTGATCAAAACTATCAGACTGTAACATTGAAAATGTAAATTCACCTTCAGACAGTAGGTGGCGGTTGGAAATTGTCAGGTTACCACAGTAAACAAGACAGTTTTGTGCTTAAAACACCACTGTATTAGCAGTGTTGAAGGGAACGCATTGCAAGTAATGGGAGTTACGTAATAATGTTACTTTTCTAAGTAACAAGTAAAGCAATGTATTACATTTTAAAAATTATTTAATTAAATAATTAGCTTTTAAAAAAATAAATTGCTAAATTAAAATTAAAATTGTCACAATGAATCACGCAGTCATTGAGAGAACGTGTTCATTATTTTTAATGCATCGAAGAAAAGGAAAAGGGGATTGTCTCAATGGACAATGATTTTACTTAAGCAGTAATAGTACAAACGTAGCAATCACAATGCTTTAAACTTCCAATAATCTGTATACGGCATGTACAGCTCTGGGGTCAGGAAGTTCTCACATAACATTGTCCTAAAAATATATATATTTTTTGATGTGTTTTTTTAAGGTAAATGTAAGTGTAGGTTATGCAATGTGTTGTTAACTGCAGAGCTCCTCTGTTAAAAAGAAAATTAATAAATAAAAAAAAGGTCTGAAAAAGACCAACCATCAGACAGGTAATAAGCAAAAGTAATGTAAAAGTAACATACCGCATTACTTACCATTAAAAGTAACCAATTAACGCAACTAGTTACTTTTTTGGGGAGTAACCCAATATTGTAATGCATTACTTTCTAAAGTAACTTTCCCCAACACTGTTTATAAGACATTAAATGGAAGTAATACTGTATGCCAAATACATACGGATGTTGCATGATAAAGTTTAAGTTGAAATTCTACACCATCACACAACATTCTCAATCAAATAGAACTATTTTATATACTTTGTTGCAGGTTCTTTTATTTTGACAGTTTGCACACATATGTGTTTTTAGACATTTTTACATTACATTACATTTAAATTGAAATTTAATTCTAATAAAACCAGTTGGCTTTGTCCATGTCACCCAAAGAGCATTGAAATAACCCAGCCAGTTCAGAGTAGTGCTGTAAAGATTAAGTCAGCAGTGAGGGTGACCAAAAATAACATAAGCAGAAAGCATGCACGTCAACATATTCTCATTCATCTGACCAAGATGACAATGACAGTAGACAAAAAACAATCACAAAGCAGACCCTTCTGTTCTGGCATACACTAAACCTCATACTGTAGCTTTGGTGTCATTCATGGAACATTTATTTAAATATATAAAACTGTGATGATGGAATTTATATTTTTGTCACATCTAAAAGCAAGGTTCAAGTTCCTTTTCATTCACATTTATTCACCAGATTTAATCCCAAAACTTGCGGCCTCGAATGCAGTCACCTGACCATACAAGAAAAAAAATCAGATCTACCAGTAAACATAAAATCTCACAACATTCTCCCAACCACTCCGGGATATTCACAGCAGATTGCAGACTGTGCTTCGCATGGGGAGGTTAACTGGTAACCGTGAACACTAAAACTGAGCTTTTTGTTGTTCAGCTCTGAGGTTGCATTCTCCTGGCCGCCAGCAGGGGGCGAGCGTCCCTGCACATACCCCGAAGCATTCTCTACCCGTCTTTTTAAGCTTTCCTTTATCCTGGGACTCCTTGCCAAATGTGTTTTGGTCTGGAGCGCCCTCTAGTGCTGGCACAGCATCAGCGGGCAGATCTGCAGCAGCGGGTTTACCCTCAGCCTGCACTTCGTTCGGGTTGTTTAGGTGTGATGGGGAATGTTTGTTGTAGGTGCAAGATGAACTAAAAAAAAATAAAGGAAACAGAAGAGACAGACTGTTCGGGCACGATATTTTGGATGATTCGGAGGATTGTGGACTGCAAGATTCAAGATTGAGGCCTGGTGAAATAATTGTCAGGTAAGTTTATAATTACATTACATTCATGCGGTTGACAAACATTTTGTTGCTTTAATTGTGTCTGAAGGTACACTTTTTATCACTTCTTCCCTTCCCTGGAAATCAAAACCACAACATTTGGGTTGCTAGAACAACTAATCATGTTTCAGGATTTAATATGTGTCATTATAATCTCGTGAGAATATTTTATGTTTAGCCGTAATATAATGGGTTTACCATGATAAAAAGACACTACCTGCATTTATAGTTGCATTTTGTGTTTGTTATTATGTTAATTTGCAAACTAGGCTGTTTTAAACTCGCTATGAGGCTTGTCAACCGGTTTCATCAGCTAAATTTGCCCACAGTTAGCAGTTTTGAGGCCTGTTGCACAAAATGAGTTGAACAAACTCGGGTCGGCAAATCCAAAGAAATGCAAACTGGTTACGATCAGGATAAATTGTTTTAGCCTATACTTTAAATTCAGGGTTTAAACCAGGGTTAGGGATTAACTCCGAAGTGTGTGCACATGAAAATTTGACACAGCCAATCACACGAGACAGAGAATTTTATTCAGACTAAAATGAAGAGAAATTCTCAGAAATTGAATGAAACTCAACAAATATACAAGACCGAATTGAACAATTGATGCAGTGAAAGTTCGAGAAGGCAATTTAGATATTAAGTTATTATATCAATGCTAATCAATCATTTATTTTAATATTGTATGGTTAAGAAAGAGCTAAAAATACAGCCATTTTAAAAGCTTTATAAATTAAAGCTAATTTATGTTAGTATATAAATGTAAATTTTAAAGGCATTAGTAATATTATTTGACAATTTGAAAGTTTATGAATATGAAATATAAAATATTAATGATTATAATTCAACTATGTAAACTAATTATTAGCTAAAAAAATAAATAAAAATAAAACAATTTTGACTACTTTTAGTACAAAATACTTTGTAAGGGGCTGGGAGTGCCACTTTTACTCACAGCTCATTGGTCCCGTTTGGGTCTATGAAACTAAACCAGAATAAAACCTGCTCATGAGCAGGTCAGCCTTGTAGAATTAGTTACTAGGGTGATGAAACCATCAGGGAAATCAAATCAAACTGCCGTCTTGAGTCCAAATAAACTTGTATTTATGGGTAGAAAACCCAAACTGGCCTTGTGCAACATGCCTCTGGTCTGGTAAGCAGTGTATATCATGTAGTTGTTGTGTTTTGCTGCATGTTTTTCCAAAATCGTACCTATTTGAGCTTCTGTCGTCTGAGTCCTTCTGCTCAGTGCTGTATCTGAGCTCTGCTGGAGTCTTAAAAGACAGATCTTTCTTTCCTTTCAGCCAGTACGTCTTCATATAACCTTTACCCTTAATCAAGAGGGATTAGAGTTGATTTCACAGCACTTTAAGACTTTATTTGCTTGCAGTATGAGTCATATAAAGGCACACTCAAACATTTATCTTTTACTTGAGGAGTTTTACATAAAGCAATGAATAGCACTTTTGAAAAATCAACTTTAAAACTGAGTAAACTCGCATCATATGAACATATTTAGATAGACTTATGTATGATTTACTTAGGATGGCTCAAGTTGGGAAAATGTATTACCAAGTGAATCTATTTTTTGGGCAAGATGTTATTTTATTTGCTTTTAAAGAAATGAATATTTTTCAAACAAACAAGCTTATAGTAGCTTTTTTAGCACAAGTAAACGTATATCAAATAAATAAATACTTTTTTTTACAATTTACATTAACCAACAAATCGTAAAAAGGATGGCAGAATTATCGTTTGCATAATGAAGATTGAATAAATGACTTTTTAAAAAATAGATTTGACATTTCTGTCAAATCAACAAATTTCAGAAGCTTTTTATGAAGAAAGATAAACATAAATGGTGATGAAAGCCATCATATTAAATGTCAAGGATGCATATTTAATGGAGTAACTAATTTTATTTTGAAGGGGGTCAAAAGTACAATTTTTACCCCGTATTTAGCCCCAAAATACATGGGGCAAAACATTACTGCAGGAAAATGGCAACATCATCTTTTCAACACAAAGATTTGATGGTGTACTAGTTAAAAATCTACTACTGTTAACTTGAATAGTGTCATTATATGCTAATAGTGAGCGTTTGCTTTGTTGTTTTTGGAGTTTGGATGCCTGAAGTTCAAGAAGCATTAAAGATTTTATCTTTAGATTAAATTGTTTGGACAAATCTTTCTCTTGGTATCCTATTTTTTTTTAAAGGGCCCATATGGTTACATTTTAAATCGGAACTGAAATATAGCTCTAAGACTAACCCAGTCCTTTGTGGAGATTTTTATTTTTTGCAACCTAAAATTACTGATTTTCTGACTGCTATTCTCAATAATAGCATTATTTGCTTCAGTACTTGTGATTTGCTATGGAAATACACATATTTTCCCTCTTTTTTGATATTAAGAACCACTGGACTACCAAAACTCTGGGACTGGTAAATTGTTAAAATGCACACATACTCAGCTGTCAAAAACCAAATGGTTTTTAATATGCATAACACAGTTAATAATAATGGCAGTGATGATGGTTCTGGTGATGATAATTATGTATTGTAGTACCTTAACAAAAATCTTTCCTCGCTCCTCAATGATGTATGGCTCATGCTCCAGATGGTCTTTGGTGGTCTGACTGATGTGGATTTGCATGCCCTAATTGCACCAAGAGTATAATTAGCTTTTTAATGAACTGTATTTCTGTAAAATTAAAGATTACTCATTATTATTGTCTGGGTTTATTGAGGCTGTTCTGTGCAGCATGAGAGAGTGGCTCGCTACACCATTCGACTCCATCCGAGAAGCCGTGTTAACAGTGTCTCCAAACAGACAATACCTGGGCATCTTCAGACCCACCACACCTGCCACCACCATACCAGAGTGAATGCCTGTGAGAACACCAATGCAAAATGTTGAAATTAGATTAGCAAACATAAATAAAGTACTACAAGACAAGTAAGTTTTTCCCCCAATCTTTTTAAAAGAAGCCTATTATTTAGCCTATTAAATATTTGGTTAAAAATAGTCAAAGCTAAAAAATTGTGTAATATTATTGTCGTTTTAAATAAATGTTTTTTTTTTACTGGATTTGATTCAAATTATAATTAATTCCTTTGATTTAAAGCTGAATTGTCAAAATTTAGATCTCATCCACCAGTGTGCAGCATCCACCTGGATGATGCGACGGCAGCCATATTGCGGCAGAAAGCACACCACACACCAGCTAATTGGTGGTGAGGAGACAGAATGATAAAGCCAATTGTAATATTGGGATGGTTAGTACACTCTCAGAAATAAAGGTACGCAAGCTGTAACTGAGGTGGTAGCTTTTCAAAAGGTACACATTTGTACTTAAAGGGTCCATATTGGTACCTCAAAAGTATATATTAGTACCTAAAAATTTTAAGAGGAACACTTTTGTACTTATTAGGTACTAATATGTACCCTTCAGGTATTAATATGGAGTGTAAGGTACCATCCCAGTGACAACTCGTGTACCTTTATTTCTGAGAGTGTAGGCCATGACGGACAGAGGCCAGTGTGCAAATTTGACCAGGATGCTGGGGTTTAAACAACTACTGTTTTTCGAAGGACATCCTGGGATTTTTAATGACCAAAGAGAGTCAGGACCTCGGTTTAACGTCTCATCCGAAAGACGGTGCTCACTTGACAGTTAGTTGACTTTACTTAAAAAAAGAGAGTAAACCCTTTGCCTTCAAATGATTAAGTAAATAAAAATAAGTTTTATAAAATTGTTATAAGGTGGTGCAGATAGAAGGTTGCTGGTTCAAGCCTCGGCTGGGTCAGTTAGCACTTCTGTGTGGAGTTTGCATGTTCTCCCCATGTTCAGGTGGGTTTCCTCCGGGTGCTCCAGTTTCCCCCACAAATTCAAAGACATGCGCTATAGGTGAATTGGGTGAGCTAAATTGTCTGTAGTGTATGTGTGTGAATGAGAGTGAATAGGTGTTTCCCAGTGATGGGTTGCAGCAGGAAGAGCATCCGCTGCATAAAACAAATGCTGAATAAGTTGTCTGCTCACTCTGCTGTGGCGACCCCAGATTAATAAAGGGACTAAACCGAAAATAAAATGAATGAATGAATGAATCAAAAGTTTTATAAAATCAAATAAAAAAAATACAATTTATTTAGTTTTATCAAATTAAAGTCAGCTTACATGTTCCAAGTTACAACAGGTTTACAAACTTTCAGGCAAAGTAGCTAATTACTTTTTACAGTGTCGAACATTATTTTCATCAAAGCATCAAATGTATCACAGCTGGCACAAAACAAGAGAAATAATGATAATTAAATCATAAGAATCCAGAAAATCTGCATGTTGTAATGTTTTCTGAAGGATCAGCATGTGACAATGAGAGGAGTAATGATGCTGAATAATTCAGTATTAAATCACATGAATGATAATGTTTTTAAAACTACATTCAATTACAAAACAGTTATTTAAAATTGTAATAATATTTAACAATTTTAAAGTTTTTACTCTATTTAGAGGTTTTTAAAAATGACTAAATGCAGGTTTGATGAGCAGAAAATGCTTCTTTAATAAATATTACAAACATCTCACAAACACCATATTTTTGTGTGGTAGTGTACATTTCAAAATACAAGTCATATAAAATAGTTGTTGGAGGTGTATTGTAATTCTGTGTGTGTCTGGGTTTACCCACCGACACGGATCTGGATGTTGTCCCCTGTTGAGGGGTCTTTTAGGTGATCGATGGAGCTCAACATGTCCAGAGCCATGTCACAGATGTGGTGAGCGTGGAATGTGGTTTTGTTGGGCACACCTGCCACCACCATGTAGGCATCCCTAATGGTCTCTACCTGAGTGAGCAAGAGCATTGCTTATATTTACATTTGCATTTACCTATTTAGGTGATTATGTTATGCAAAGTGACTTACGAACAAGGACACAATCAAAGCAACAAATCAACCACAATATAAAATAAATACACAGTATAAGACTGAAAACTTTAAGACAAAAGTATAATACACTGTTGTTAAATTTTTCATTTACAATATATACTGTATATATCCAATATAAGGAAAAGTGTTAAAAGACCAAAGAAAAAAAAAGTAATAATAAAAAGATCAATAAAATATAAATATGACAAGTGCAATATAGTCAAAAGCTTTTTAAAAGTAAAGTAGATCATTTAATTAAGTAGTTACATAGTCACTTTATTAAGCAGGGGTTGCCACAGCAGAATGAATCGCCAACTTATCCAGCATATGTTTTACGCAGCGGATGCCCGCAACCTATACCCTCTAATTCACACACATACACTAGGGACAATTTAGCTTACTCAATTCACCATAACCTATATATCACCTATATATTTTTGGACTTGTGGGGGTAACCAGAACACCCGGAGAAAACCCACTTGAGCTGAACCAGCCGAGGCTTGAACCAGGGACCTTCTTGCTGTGAGGCGCCAGCGCTGCTCACGGTGCCACTGTGTCACCCTACTTAATAGAGTTTTATTAACGTTTGCTTTCAGTTTTAATATTTTTAGAGGGTATTAATAATATATTAAATTAGAATATATAATTGCACAAATAAAACATTTCTGTCAGACAAGCTTTTCCACCAATATTTACTTCTAAAATAATTTTTATGTCATAGTCAATATTAATGTTATTATTATTAGCCACTTACAGTTTGCAGTATAACAATAGTTTTCATTTAATTATTATTTTTTAAATACGACATGTTCAAAGACATGGAGTCGGTACAGTTGGTTTGAAGGAAATTAATATTGTTTATTAAGCAATTAATCTTAAGTGACAGCTAATGACTTGCAAATAATGAACACCTTTTTAATAATCTGTTTTTGTAGTGTATAGCGCATTTATTGTGTATGGTCATACACCCAAAGCGCTTTACAATGAGGGGGGTCTCTCAACACCACCTCCAGTGTGCAGCGTCCACCTGGATGATGCGATGGCAGCCACGGGAAAACGGGTGCCAGTGCGCTCACCATACACCAGCTTTTGGTGGAGGGACAGTGCTAAAGCCAATGGGGATGATTGTAAGGCCATGATTTGTTAGGGCCAATGGAAGGAGCTTGGCCAGGAGACCAAGGTTACACCCCTCTTTACGAGAAGTGCAATGGGATTTTAATGACCACACTGACAGTATAGTGTCCCCTTCACTTTACTGGGGCATTAGGATTCCCACAGACCGCAAGTTGAGTGCTCCCTGCTGGCCTCACTAACACCACTTCCAACAGCAGCCTAGTTTTTCCCATGTGGTCTCCCATCCAGGTACTGACCAGGCACAGCCCTACTCTAGCTTCAGATTTGAGCACCCTTTGAGGTTTTCACAAAAATATTAAAGAGCCAGAATATATATTTTAAAGGACATTTTACAATATATTAAACATGAAACAAATAGGAATATTCCACTTTATTATTGTTTTACATATTTTTTTTTATGAAAAATAAATGCAGCCTTGATCAGCACAAGAGACTTTAAAATAAGGTTTTGTATGCAGTATCAACTATAATATTAATCAATTAAAAAAAATCTCTAAAATAGCCAGAGAACTGAGATGGTACTGCTGTATTCTCTTTGTAAAAAAAACAAACAAAACAAAAACAACAAAAAACACAAGGATGTCTTTAGGAAAATATTATGCCACAGAACATGCATGATTAGCAATTCTGTTTGCATCAGTGTACAAGTTGCCTTTCTAGAGCTACTTGCTACCTTATAAAAATTGTGCTTCTCGCTGAGTGTGTCGAAAACGATGTAGATCTCATTCAGCATGTCCACCACCTGCATGGGGGTGATGTGAATACAGATCTCATTAAACTTCACCACATCACTGAACAGGATGGTCACGTCTGGGAACACCTGGAGTGAGAGAACAGACCAAGAACAGCTCTTAAAAACAGCAGGACGGCCAAAAAATTCATTTCATCAACTCTTGAGATCGAGTTCTTCCCAAATCACATTGGTCATTCTACACCAAGTAATATGTATTTAAATAGCATGTTTCGACGTGTGTACCTGGCACGTCTCCAGGGCCGTGATTCCCTTTCGCAGTCTGTCCGCCACTGCTTTGGGTATCATGGCGTACAGCAGGGAGTCTCCTCTCTTCTTCTCCTCATCCAGCTTTTTAATGATCTCCTGGAGCTGCGCGTACTTCTGCTGCTCCTGTAGGTGCCGCAGTCAGAGTTCCAACTGTCATTTGCATGCTATTTCTAGACATATAACCACAGCCAGAGACTCTGTGCTTTTTAAATAACTTCAAGGTAAAATATGCCTGTCAAACCAAATTATCTTGACCCAGTTTAACCCAGAAGCTTTGACTAGTATAAATATGCCATTTATGGGTTTATCTGCCTAAAAAAGTGAACACTGAGAGTTACAGGCACCTTCAAACCATTGAGAGCGGTTGGCTTAAATGTGTCGACTGTTTTTCCAGACTGACCAATAGCAGGAGTTTTGAAGTATACTGATTGGGACTTGTATTGTCAGTGGGCATGGTCTTTTGGATGGAATGTAAAACATAGGATCTACAGTAAATCTCTGTGGTCATTAAACATCTCATGGTATTTCTTGTAAGGAGTAGGGGTGTAACCTCAGTGCTGTGCTGCCGAATTCCCTGCATCATGGATTCCCAGTCATCCCCATCCACTGAATTGGCACTTGCAACTGAAAAGTTTTTCCTTCACATGATTGCAAAGCACTTTGGGTGTACTTCAGTACACAGTAAATGCACTATATGTTTCCTTCATTCCTCCTTCTTTCATTGAAATGGCAAACTTGCAGACTTTCTTCTCAATGGATACTCAAAACTCGTGTTTTAAACTCACCGCCTTGTGTTACCATCGCAGAAAGGCTTTGAGTCACTTCTCAAAACCTTTAGATTCAATGTTCCACGCTGGTGGAATAATTTTCCCATTCCTACACAGACTGGGGATTAGGTATGGGCAGGTATAAGATTCTGACGGTATGATAACCTTGGACAAAAATATCACGGTTTCACAGTTTGACGGTATTGTGATTTACTGCTCTAAAATATGTTCTTTTTAAATGTCTGCCTAAAAAAACAAAAACATTTTCCTCATTGAGCACAATATATTTTATTTTGAGAAACATTTAAAGTATTTTGGGGCAGTAAACATCATTCATTCATTCATTTTCTTTTCGGCTTAGTCACTTTATTAATCCGGGGTCGCCACAGCAAAATGAACCGCCAACTTTTCCAGCATTTGTTTTACGCAGCGGATGCCCTTCCAGCCACAACCCATCTCTGGGAAACATCCATACATTCTCATTCACACACATACACTACGGACAATTTAGCTTACCCAATTTACCTGTACCGCATGTCTTTGGACTGTGGGGGAAACCGGAGCACCCGGAGGAAACCCACGCAACCACGGGGAGAACATGCAAACTCCATACAGAAATACCAACTGGCCCAGCCCGGGATCGAACCAGCGACCTTCTTGCTGTGAGGCGAACGTGCTAACCACTAGGCCACCGTGGCGCCCGCAGTAAACATGTCAGGCTAAATAATTCAAGTGAATCATTGACTTCTGCTATCTTAATTTTTTTCAAAAACACAGATGTCTTTTAGGGCTGTGCTATTAATCGCAATCGCAAAAAAATCGCGATTTAAGCACATGCAATTTCTAAATCGCAAAGGCTGCAATATTATCTATTAATTTACTATGTTTTTTCAGCTAGAGTTGAGGTTAATTAATCTTAATTTATTTTCTGCTGTCTGTTTTTAAAGACAATTTTACTACAGTTTAACTTAAACTTTTTTATTAATTTTATTTATTAAACATTGTGAAATGTTTTGTTCTGCACTTCTTGTGCACTGAATACATGTAGAATGTGTGTGTGTAGCTTGTTTGAAAAAGTAAAAACAGTTGCCAAAAATCGCAAATAAAATCGCAATCGCAATATTCGTTCCAAAAATCGCAATATGACTATTTTGTCCATATTGCACAGCCCTAATGTCTTTACAATTTACACCTAAAAAACAAAAAGTATATATATAGATAAAAAATCTTACACCTACCTTAGGAACGGTATAGCAGAAAATTTTGGCAGTATGAAAACCTTACTTTTCCAAACCGCGGTATACCTTGAAAAAGGTTATTGTCCCATGCCTACTGTGGATTCCCTGGTATAATTCAAATGATAACTACAAAGAGCACCTGAATCGTGGTAATTAAAACCAAGTCCACGCTTCTCTCACCCACCTCACCACACACCGACTCAAAATGCTATAAATTCTGAGTGTTTTTCACACATGTGAGTGGGCTTAACAAACTGCCTGTAGAAAACACTCATTTATCTCACTGACACAAACCGACACAAACACTGTGCGTTTGGGTGGATGACATGACATGCAATTCTGCCTGTCCATAATGTCATATACTAATGAAAATAGGTTTTTGTTAAAAATATAAACCTATATGTGGTTCCTCCCACAATATATTATTATAGCATACCATATCTAGTTAATGTATAAAGACCTCTACTTAAATTTTTTTATCTATACCTCAAAATTGTCATATGGTGTGACTGTCCGGGCCATGTTTGTCCTTAGTAATATGGCAATGTATGCCAGCAAAGTATAAATAACTGATAGTTTTACTATTTAAATGAAAGAAAAAGGCCTTTTTAATAGACAGAGAAAGTTTTGATGCCTGTGCATGATTTTAACGCAAGTTCTGGCCAAATAGATTATGTCCGTAAAATGAACCTCATATGGTGTGACAGTACAATTTATTTTTTGAAACGGCAATAATTTGGACATAATTACAATGAAGAGGTCCACACTCAAACAGGATGTTGCAGTTTCTTCTCTGGAGGGGTTTGGATGGTCAAAAGGTTAGCTCTGATTTTTTTACATTTTTGTTTAAAAGCTCTGTATCTCATATGATCACTAATGGTCAGTTTTTTGAGTCTTATGGTGTGACATGATTTACATAATAATGAAATGTTTTTTTGCAAATTTCACTTATTAATTCCTAAAAAGCATTGCTGCTATGTAGCAACCCATATGCTAATTACAAGCTAGCTGTTTTTACTTATCCGATAGATTAGCTTAACTGAACAAAATGTCATATGGTGTGACACTTTGTCATATCAAGTGACAGTTTTTCCAAGTCACACCATATGATTTTATTGTCACACCATATTACACACACCTTTTTGAAATGGTAAATAAACACATTTTCAAAACATTCTTTTTTAAAAAGAGGGTGATTATTAAATTACCTATATAATTAATACATTTTTTATTTTTAAAATAAATCTAACCATCTTTAATCATGTTTGACATGCTTTGCAAATTAAAATATGCAGTTTTTTTTAATTTACATCAGCATAAATGACAAGTAAAGAGAGGACACGAAAATATAGGCAAAAACTTAATGCTGACCATGCAAGGAGAGAGGAGGTCCTGAGGGAAAGGAAATCATGCCAGTTTCCACATATCAGACACATACAATAGGTTAAAAGTCTAGCATGTCTAGTATAACTTCAACACAATACTAATGTCAAGATGGTGGGGTTAAAATCTGAATGTTAATTTTTTACATTTTTATTATTATTATTATTATTATTATTATTTTTTTTTTTTACAAATCACTGTTCTATCACTGGCGCCACGGTGGCCTAGTGGGTAGCACAATCGCCTCACAGCAAGAAGGTCGCTGGTTCTAGCCCTGGCTGGGTCAGTTGGCATTTCTGTGTGGAGTCTGCATGTTCTCCCTGTGGTTGCGTTGGTTTCCTCCGGGTGCTCCGGTTTCCCCCACAAGTCCAAAGACATGTGGTATAGGTGAATTGGGTAGGCTAAATTGTCCGTAGTGTGTGAGTGTGAATGTGTGTCTGTGTGTGTATGAATGTTTCCCAGAGATGGGTTGCGGCTGGAAGGGCATCCGCTGCGTAAAAAAATATGCTGGATAAGTTGGCGGTTGATTCCGCTGTGGCGACCCCGGATTAATGAAGGGACTAAGCCGACAAGAAAATGAATGAAAGAATGAATGAATGTTCTATCACTATTTTTTCATTAACAGATATAAAGAAAAGAAACGGACAGGACAACTCAGTGTATTCAATGTGCACTCCCTTCCTCCTTCAAAACAAGAGAAAATCAGAGAGTTGTGGAGAGAGGCACAAAGGAAATTCAGAAAGAGAAAAAAAGAAGTGAATGCCATTATGAACATGACCCCTACATCTCTTGAAGGATCACTGAATGAAGATCTGCTAAACCAACGCTATCTCACGGCAATTCGTAACTTTTTAGTTAGTGGCTAATTCGTATTAATTTGTACGATGTAATTCGTACAATTCAGTACGATTTGCTCATCAACCAATGACGGTTGTGTTTAGGGGTGGGGTTGGGTGCCACCCCTCCTTTTTTAAATTCGTACGAATTAGCCACTAAGCTGCCAAAAAGTAAAAAACTTACGTTTTCTCGTGAGATCAGGCTGGCTAAACTCTCTCAGATTGACTGGCTAGCATTTACCTGTAACATGGTCTGAAATGGTCATTTAAAATAGTATTTCAGATAAAAACAGATTTTTAAAGATTAAAAGTGAATCTCTTAACACTACTGTTACTTTTTAACAATTTATACACTGATAAATTGTGGTGTAGTGCCATTCATCATTTAGTGTGACACTATGTCATATGGTGTGACAAAAAGAATTGTGACAATAAAAATACTTCTTTTTAATTTGTGAACCATAAAAATTACAATCGATCAAAAAGAAAAGTATTAGCGACAATCACAAGCATTTTGCTTGATTTATTACAAGGTTTGTTAAAATGAATCTAAAATATCTGTGAAGACTGTGGAGAAATGTCTTACTTTGCACAATTATGTAGAAAATTAAAGCTAAATCTGATGAATATGCACTTAAAATATATATACATCTTAAGATAGTAATGTTACAGATTTATGGTGAAGTTGGTTACTTAGAGAAAGTATAAATTTTCATTTTATACTGAATAATTCTAATGTCACACTATATGACAATTTTAGGCACAAATGTAGCAAATTGGTGAATATATCCTATTTCCAATACTAAAACTAAAAGACCACATATGTTTTTATAAATGTAAGAGTCAGTACAACACAGTGCAATTTTTGTAATGCTTAATTTTACAAGTAAATAAAAATGTAAAAAAATCTGGCTTATACGTCAACCACCCGTTTATGAAGTGTGCTTCACACAGGTGAGCGGACTTGACAAACCACCTGTAGAAACACTGTCTGAATGCCTCATTGATTGTAAGTTTGGACAGAAGCATCTGCTAAATGACTAAATGTGAGTGTAATGTACTGTAAATGTTTTGCTTACAATTTTTCCTATAAAAGTCACACATTGCAAGGATGGCAATATAATAGTCTTAAGTTGAACTTCATCACTGACAAAATAGGCTTGCCTGTATGTGCAATCGATTATGAAATTGATAAAAAAAAATGCTATCTGACCAGAAAAAAATCTTGATCTTAATTTTTGCCAAACTGGTTGTAATCTTCAACTCCTATAATACACTGGGCATGTTACTGGCAATTGCTGTTACAATTGAATTAGCTTTGCTAGTGTTAAACACCACTTTGTTGCTTTAGCAAACTTTTAGTCACTTTATAATCAACTTGTTTTGTTCTCTAGTTCCAATAAAGTTGGAAGAAGTGACTAAATGCTGCAAAAAATTTCACATGAAGAAAGCTTTGAAATAGAAAATCTGGCCCAAAAAATAAATGTACAAAACAATTGTAGTCTCCATTTCAGATTGGATGACTTTAAAGAAAGTGATTAGGCAAAATGGAGGCTGTAAAACTTTGTAATTCTGTCAGTTACTTTTGGAAGATGAGGAACAGGAAGAACTTTATGCCAAACCTCCTGAAGCAAAACTGTCATGTACAGGTAAAAAGACAGATGCCATTGTTTTTCATTCTAACAATGATATTTAAAGCGTAGAAAAGGGGTGATCCAGTTGCATCTGGTTCATCTGTTGAAGCTACTGGACTTTGTTTACAAACCTGATCCAACTGTTGCTATTCAAAACTATAGAGGTAAAACATGTAGTTTTCGAGAAAGCCCAGAAGCTGTCAAAAGTCTGTCTGATGATGCAAACCACTGACATCACAGGCTTTTGCTGAGAAATAAACATGGATTTCTTGGTCCATGTAACATTGGAGAAAGAGTAAAGATTGTATTTCAATAAATATTTAAGAGCCTCATATTACTGACATTGTAACAATATGTAGGAGGCTGAATTTATGAATTTCTGTCTTCACATGAAAGGGCATGGTGAGGGGCGTTTGCAAATGTTGTAGGAAAATATGCTTTATTTATTTTAATTCCGCTAGTATCAAGTAGTACTCTATTAAGAGCCCAGTCAAAATTTAGTTCCATTTCTCTCTCGTTTTTTACATTTTTAAATTTAATTATTTTTTTACTTATTCTGTTATGCTTTTTTGTTTTCATTTTCAACCTCATTTTCTTCCTTTGGTGAATAATGCTGCTTTGTGAAAGTGAAAAAAAAAATCTGTTAACTTTCAAAATCCACTGAAAAGAGAGTTCACTACATCTATTTATTCCTTATTTGTATTTAAAGAGCCACACACACACACACACACACACACACACACACACACACACACACACACACACACACACACAAAAACAGCTTTTTTTTTGGCTTCCACCACAACATAATAATAAATGATCCGTGAGATATTTTGAGCTAAAACTTCACAGATACATTCATGGGTAAAACCTGATTCTTCTATTACATAATGTGGCTCTTTAAAGATGGCAGTCTCTGGGCACAATGGTATGTCTGTGGCTTTCATACCTGGTCAAGCGCCAGTTGCAGCTCAGCTGATTGCTGTGTTCCGGCCAGGATGAGCTCTCTGCTCGAGTCGTGCAGGTTTAAATCATTGACGTAAACACCCATTTTTATCATGTCCTCCACCATCTCAAGACTGTACAAAGGAGAAGATGTTTTAATAAAAAAATGTCATTGATACAATGCAATTTATAGGGTTAAACGACAAATGTAGACACATGATGAAAAGTCAATTTCAGGATTCTGAAATTAAAGTATTATTGCATTTGCTCTCCAACTTATTTTATAACATAAAAGTAAACTATTTTCTTTGAATGTTTGAGATATCCATTTTATTAACCTAAATATCTAAAAGCAGCATGAATGGTAAAACGTTGAATGCGTTGAATAGTGCATTTATTATTATTATATTAAATAGGGATGTGCAATATGGACAAAATAATCATATTGCAATTTTTATTTTTTTTGGCTTTTTGCTTTTTCAAGCAAGCTTCATACATGCACTCTAAATGTATTCAGTGCACAAGAAGTGCTTGACAAAACATCTCACAAGGAAATAACTTGGTATTAAGTTTAATAAATAAAACTGTAGTAAAATTGTCTTTAAAACAGACAACATTAAATAAATGAAGATGAACTAACCACAACTCTAGATAAAAACATACTGTACACTGTAGTACTAACTGCTTCATAAACAAAACTGTAATAAATTGTCTTAAAAACAGACCACTTGAAAAAATAAAGATGAACAATTCCAGTCATAACAATGAAAACGTAAATCAACGTAAATCAAAACCACCTATTCGGTTCTCCCGCTCAACTTCGTCGTGCGTGGAGTGAGCTCTGATTGGTTAACATCTTTCTCCCGCTCAGCTTAGCTGTAATTGCCCAGTGTTCTGCGTCAGCTCTGATTGGTTAACATACTAAATCATGCGCACAAGAACGTGAAAATATCAAAATACATGAATAGATAAAATTGCAGCCTTACGTGATTTAGTAATTGCATGTGCTTAAGTCGCGATTATTTTTTATTTATTTTTTTCGATTGCGAGTAACTGCACAGCCCAAATATTAAATGTTGGTAATATGAAACTGTACTAACTGTACAGACTGTACTATCAAATAGATGGACAGGTTAAAAAAGCTAGCAATTAACACAGGAAGATTTGAACATTAAGTTACAAATAGCTGTACTTCCCCAAAATATTGTGAAAACAGATAGTTTTCGATTGTCTTAGTAGTTTTTGACTGGCAGGTTACAGGTGTTTTCTGATTGGAACAATTGATAATGCAAATGATAAAATGTCAACTGTAATAACTAAATAAATAAGCTTGATAACTTAGCTTTTAGAAATTACTCTGCTTGAAAGATCATGTTTGTTTTTTAAGCATAAATTTTACTTGCTTTATGCATGCTAAACATTTTTGCTGCAGTCTTGGAAGACGTCCAATGTCAAATTTGGATCCAGAAGCAACAGCAGTTGAGAATATATTTAATTCTACTGGTCAGAAAGAGAGCGAGAGAAAGAAAGAGGGCGGAAAATTATCATTTAAGCCTAAGTAATGGCTCTTTCCGTGGTGGGTAAGGAAATTTCATTATAATTTGACTTAATAAAATGCTACGAGAGTGCAGGATATGGTCCCTCTGAAATGACTTGGCAGAGAACACTTGATTGTCAGTTTTATGTGGCAATACGCGTATACAATAACTACTGTTTTCCATTAGCTCAGACCACATTGTTGTAAATATGTGAGATTATAAGAGCTTACATGGGAGTTCCTAGAAAGATGAGAGAGTCCCACTTAGGGATGTACTTCATCTGGCCCTTGAGGTGGAGAGGCTTTTTAGGGGGCTCCCGCATGTCTTCAAATATGGTTTCACTGCACTTCCCTGAACAAAAGATAAGACATTTTGATTTCTAACTAGACAGATTTTTATTCATATAGATGATCTTCCGATATTAACACAATTGAGACAATAATCCGACAAAAAATGTGCCATGCGAACATGATTTTATTTTCACCCCAAAATTTTAATTCAATTATCATTACACAGTATATCAACTTCTACAATTGTGTTCACCAATCTCATGTTGAACACAAAAGATAGTTTTAAAGCAGCAGCCATTGACATCCATAATAATAATAAATATATCATGAAAGTCAATAGCTGCTACTTTACAACATTCTTCAAAATATCTTTTTTGTGATAATTTTTATACAATCTACTATGCATTTTAATAGCCTAGATAAGCTTAAAGTCATACTTGAAGTTAACACAAATAGTGTTTTTTTTCCATTATAAAAAATGAAGTGTCTGTTGATTCTTTTTCAAGTGTGTTGCACAGTTCCGGGTTCATACGATCATGGAAAACCTGGAAAAGCCATGGAATTTTGTCATGGCATTTTCCAGGCCTGGTAAAGTTTTGGAAAAACAGAAAAATCCACAATTTTTGGAAAAGTCATGGAAAACAGATCTGTACACTTGAATACAGGTTATTTACTATTTTTCTGTGCTTGGCAAATCACATACTCTCACATTGTTAGTGTGGTGTAAGCATTACCTAAATCAATTTTACATAGATAGAAATTCATTTATTCATTTTCTTTTCGGCTTAGTCCCTTTATTAATCTGGGCTCACCACAGCAGAATGAACCGCCAACTTATCCAGTGTTTGTTTTATGCAGTGGATGCCCTTCCAGCTGCAACCCATCTCTGGGAAACATCCATACACACTCATCCACACACATACATACGGACAATTTAGCCTACCAAATGCACCTATACCACATATCTTTGGACTTGTGGGGGAAACCGGAGCACCTGGATGAAACCCACACAACCACGGGGAGAACATGTCAACTCCTAGATAAACATGAATTAATTTAATTAGATTGTTGTGTGTTTTACGATATGCTGCAATAAAGTTGAACCTGCATTGTTTTTCTTTTACCACGCAAATGTAGACATTGCATGAAACATTTGGTCATGAAAATTTACTGGTAAGTCTTGGAAAAAATTGTGGGATTGTAAAGTGAAAATGTGTATGAACCCTAACAGTTAGAAAATCATTGGAGATACTTTTAATCAATAGGTTGCAGGTTTGAGTCCTGGCAGGGATGGAAGGTAGGTGGAAGGGGATGTTTGTGTTCGCTACTGTGTTTGCACTTTAATGGGTTAAATACAGAGCCCAAATACTAAGTATGAGACACCATACTTGGCCACATGTTGTTACTTTCCTTCCTTCCCAAACTTATTATTTACTACAAGTATTACAAATGTGTTTCTCGGCCCTGGGTTGCGGCTGGAAGGGCTTCTGCCATTAAAAAAACAAACATTTGTTAGAGTAATTAAAGGTTCATTCTGCTGTGGTTGCCTTTGATAAATCAGGGACTAAGCCGAAGGATAGTGAGTATTACACATGTAAAGTATTAGGCTACAGATTAGTTGACTTGCAGTACAAATAACATAACTGTGAAGTACATGTGCACTTATTGTTCACTACTTTCACATTTATTGTACACATAAAAGTTTCTGGGTGTCACAGTGGGTAGCACAATCGCCTCACAGCAAGAAGGTCACTGGTTTGAGCCTCGGCTGGGTCAGCTGGCATTTCTGTGTGGAGTTTGCATGTTCTCCCTGTGTTTGTGTGGGTTTCCTCAGGGTGCTTTGTTTCCCCCACAAGTCCAAAAACATGCGGTATAGGTGAATTGGGTAAGCTAAATTATCCGTAATGTATGTGTGCGAAATTAGTGTGTATGGATGTTTCTCAGTGATCGCGTTGCTGCTGGAAGGGCATCTGCTGCGTAAAACATATGCTGGATAAGTTGGCGGTTCATTCCGCTGTGGCGACCCCAGATTAATAAAAAGGGACTAAGCCGAAAAGAAAATGAATAAAAGTTTCCTTTTTACATATTTCAAAAAGTGAGCCAATTTAGTCCTTAGCAGTATTCAAGTAATTTATTTACAAGTATACTACTAGATATTACTATACTTACTACATGAAGCATAATGAAATATATACTTCAGTTTTACGTAAGCATACTTCAAATGCAGTACACTTCTTTTTCATAGTCACTTTATTGAAGTGCAGTACAGACAAATATATCCCTTAACTGCACTTTTACCATTGTGTAGGACTTTTTTAGGCAGTGGTCAACAGTTTGACGACAAACAAAATGCCATATCTTTGAGTTTGCATGCATAGAATGACATTTCCCAGTACTGGGTTGCAGCTGGAAAGGCATCTGCTGCATAAAATAAATGCCAAAGTAGTTGTCGGTTCATTTCACTGTGGCAACCCATGATAAATCAGGGACTTAGCCGAAGGAGAATGGATAAATGAATAAATGTATAGCATGACAAAGAATTAACCTCACTTGAAACTCTTCTGTAATAAACAATGAAGCAACTGTATATGGTACCATAATGAAGACAAACAGTATTTTTGGTATAAGAAATTCTGTAGGGAACATTGAATGGTGTCACATGGGGACATAAATATGTGTGTGTCATTAATCGGTTTTTGTACTATAACATTTAGAATATTCCCTTCATGTTCCCGTTTTGAAAGTAACTAATGTGAACCCCTCAGTCATAATATTGTCTTGCATCAGTGTCATGCTAGAGAAGTGTTTTTATGTCAGACTGTGTTTTCTAAAATAGATAATTCAATGTGTGTATACAAGAGTCTTGCAGTACACCATTGCTTTACTGTAATGTGTCTAACCAGTGACAGTCTGGAGAGCCAGCAGCTCGATGTCCTCTCCTCCAGAATTAGCTGAGCTGTTGTATTGAGTCAGACTGCTGCTGTATTCCTGATCCGTCCCCTTCATTTCTTTCATTGTCTTAATATCTGAGTGAACAGCAGAGGCATGGGGAGAAAAAAATCAGCATGAGATGTTTTAAGACAGTGTTTCCTAAACCCCTGCAACACTGCACATTTTGCATGTCTGTTTTGTCTGGCTTAGCCAGTTCTGGTCCGTACCAGTCTGTACTAATGAGCTAGAGTAGAATCAGTTGTGTTTGATGAAGGAGACATGCAAAATTTACTATGTTGGAGGTGCTATGGAGGTTTAAAAACCAAGGTTTTAAGACATTATGCAGAGGCAAGTAATTTGGTTGTGAATGGGGAAATTTGTTAGCACAGAATACTGTATTTCCACAGGACTGGAAAATCAGAGAGAGTAAATCTTTTTACAGGTTGTCATACAGTATAAAAGTGTTTACTAGAAAACTTTAAAACTTGCATACTAAGCTGCATTCAAACTGGATTAATATGACTATGAATTCTTTAAAAAAATTATTTAGCATTTCCAAAAAATCTTTAATTCTTAATTAACCGTTCATTTTTTTTTGTGTAACACCGCTCTAAGTGAAGTGAAATATATAGCTAAGGCTTAAATGTGAATGCACACAATGTTTAAAACTATTGGTTCATCTATAAAAGAGTCGACTCCTAGTGCTTCAAATGAATCATCTTGATAACTAGTCTTTAGCCATTTCGGTGTGATGTGGATACGGAACTTAAACCCCGCCAATTTGTTGCAAGTGCAAACTGTTGCAAGTGTAAAAATTGTAACCCCCAGCCCCACCCACAAACACAGTAGCAAGGAAAAGAAAAAGAAGAAGAAGAACACTGTAGTAGACACCGTTTGAATCATGTTTCGAAAATGCTGTGCTCAGCTGGATAGCGAGGATGAACCAAAGATGAAACTGTGAAGAGTCAGTGGTTGAAGGTTTTTTTGTTTCTTTTTTTGCAAAAATCCCTCAGCATTATATCCCCAGCCTTGTGCTGTGTTCACGTCATTTTTCTGATGAGTGCTTCAGCAATCTACAAGCTTATAACAGGGGATTCAGAAAAGACTATTGATGTATGGGACTTTGCAGAGCTTGACAGGAACTTTACAGTACACAGTTCATGGACCAGTTTCTTCCTCCAGTTCACAAGTGTATGTGCGATTTAAAATGGTTGCCTCTTTATTTTCTCTAGCTTGCAATTTATGTATTTAATTGTGTTTTGTTACTTGTAACCGCTTGTATTGTATCTGGTTTAACTCTTTATATTCTCACATTGCGTCTAATCTGCTGCTTTGTTTACGGGTTTAAATGGTTTGTGAGCTCGTGTTCCACTGCTGTTTGTCGTTGCTATGGCCACCATCAGCTGTTCCTACACGTGTGCAGCGGTCAAATTTCAAAATAGTTCAGCTTTTGCCACTGTGTGCATTAATACTGAATGTGCGTCACTGTTTTTACTTATGGTGAAAGATAGAGCAATGGTTGAAATTATGGGAGTTTTCTGGGAGAAATAACAAAACTCTGACTACTTTATTATTTGTTTATAAGCCGTGGTGGGCATTTCTCTCTATCTCGCGCTAAACACTGTCGACCAATTGCAACAGACTGTCATCAGTCCAATTAACGCAGTTTAGCATCATGCTAAGGAGGGGTTTGGGAACAAATCAATCACTGAACGATTCATATGGGAGTCTCTGGGATAATTAGGTAAACATAAATGCATATTATAAGACAATGAAAGTGTTTTTTGACCTTGCATGTAACCAATATATGACCCTTTTTAATGTATAATAGGGGCTCTTAATGTCTCCAATGTTCATCAAGATAGCAGTTATTTCAATCCAAAAAAAAAAAAAACCTGCAATAAACTTAAAAAAAGATCTTCATAATTTCTTCAAATTATTATAATGTTCTTCACATAAATAAAAGTAAGAAATGCTTTCTCTGAACAGTATTTTGAGAAACAAACAAATGAAAACAAATGCTGCTGCGACGGCATCACTATAAAAAAACAAAACAAAACAAAAACAAAACAACAACAAATTTGAATGAACATTATCCATGCCATTCACAAGATATCTTAGCTGTGTCTCATTTCAGAGGCTGCATCTTCCTAAGGATGCATTCGAAGGCATCGCGACGTTAAAAAAATGTTAATTTAAAAAAAATTTGAAGGCTCTTTCAAATGCAGCCTCAAAACGTGTCCTTTGTTTCCTAGGTAATGAAGGACACAACCAATGGCTCCTTTGCGGCCTCAATCTTCCCAAGATTCATTAATGGCAGAACGTATTTAAAAGAAAACTAAATGTATAAATGTACGTATGAATTAGGTTTTATTTTACTCTGATATCTAAATCCATGTTAAAAAAACAAAAAGAATATGACATGTCTTACTAAAAAGTGATTTTACAGACAGTTTACATTTTTTGTGTATATGTGTGGATCAAAGGAAATATATTTCCATCCTCTGTAAACCATGCTTTGCCTTCAGATTGCTTAAAATAAGTTTTAAAATTACTTCGAAAAAAGTCACTACAAATTTTATTACTGCTTATTAACGGCAGCTGTTATGGTTGCTAGGTAACGAGATCTGTCTTCTGTAGGCTAGATATGCTCGGTTCGGCTCGTGTGGACTCACCTTTGCAGTCTCTAAAATGAGACACAGCTCTTGTCAAATAATAGAGTGTTTCCCTGCCACTTAAAAGTTTTCATGGCAATCTGTGATTTATGTATATAATACGTTAAGGGATGAGATTTTCTCAAAAAAAATTTTTGTCAAAAATATTGCGTTCATTCACATAATAAAAGCATTTTGGGGGCCTTGAAAATGCAAGCTTATAAAAACCGATTGAAAAATCTCCTCACATACACATAAACATACCCTAACAGACCCCATGACATGTCAAACTGGAAAATGAAAATGCCAGTAACCAACTGTACTGACACATTTGACCAAAACCGATCTGTTCTAATCTATTCCACATTATTCCACAGATTTCCCTTCAAAATCAGCTTTAGATTGGTTAAAATCTTCAAAAGAGTCAATTTTGTCCTTGCAGTGATGGGCCTACACACTGTACCTCTCTCTTCCTTTTTGGGTTTTTCACTCTCCTCTTTCTCCACCAGTTCTTCTTTGCTGAGTTTAGGGATGTTGACCTTCTGTTTACTCTCCACCACAGCTTTAGACAGCAGTTCAAACACGTTGTTGTGGTGTGTGTAGATCTGAAAGAGCACAAACGCCATCAAAACGCCTTTTCAGGACATAAATGCCTGGAGCATTCTTTTTGCATCATCTTTAATTTACATTCATGCTACTTGACTTCATATCTCTCACATTTACTCACATTATCCCAGCTGAATTCCAGCATGGGTCGCACCAGGGTAAACTCCTCATTGACCTTTTTGCCCTGCAGATCAGAAAACACCTCTTTCAAACCATCTCCTATCCGATACATGGTCATGTCCCTACGGAAAATCACGCTGAAGGGGAACATGTCAAAAAAGATTCCTCGCTTCATGGGCAGTTTCTCATAGCCCGGAGCTGTTTTCTGCTGGGGCATACGGTGCTTAAATGCAGCGTTGTCAAAATTCATCTTGTACACCCAAACACAGAGACGGAGAGGGAGAAGATCAGAAACGTGAGGAATAAAGCAACACAGAGCTGGCTTTGTGTATACACAGGAAGGTAAATGTCTCGTCTGTTTGGACTCCTACCACATATGTCATTTTCTCTGTTTCCTCTTTGGACAGAATCTCCACCTCGATGTCTGTGTTGTAAAACTGTCGGCCCACCTGAGAGAGCTGCCCTACAGAGAAACCACAACACACGTTGCTTGAATTTTAAACAGGCTGCGGCTGCAAATGCTCTGCTTTTATAGTGTAAGATCAAGTCAAACGTCATTGGCTCACAATCGCTAATATCTGAACTTGACTTTGAGATCATCATTTTATCTGTCATTTCTGTCAAGAAGTCTATTATGCAAACAGAAAGCATGTGTGCGAAGGTCTACCTTGTTCTTGTTCTGTTAATATGGTAACTGTTCAAATAGTTTAAAGTAGATTTATTAAGGAAATTTAAGGCACAGTGGGAGATAGTGTACAGCAGGGGTCATCAACTATATTTGTCAGAGGGCCAGAGTTTTACCAGACAGTCTCCTTGGGTGCCGGACCCCCAAGAAGACATTATGTTTAATGTTTATACTTATTTCATTTTATTACAAAACTGAAGGCTTTTGATTCAGGCTCCCATCACCTATATTACAGTCAACCACTAGGAGTGATAGATATTTTGCCTCAACTCATTTAGTCTAAGTCCACAAGAGGAAATGTAACTTTAGCCATTGATTAAGCACTGTGAGTGGCCCGTTTCAGCATTGTGATTTGAATTCAAGCCCACTTAACCTTTCATTTGATGTGCGAACGTTATTTGTGACCTGTTTGGTTCTGGTACCAGGCTATTTATTTACCATGCTATTTTAAGTTGTGCCAGACTGTTTTTCCTCCTTTTTTTTAGTCCTGAGACAGACATCCCAAGTCTCCCGGAAGCTCTGTGAGTCTCCCGCAAATGCATAGAGACTCTTGGATGCCCGCAAATGAATGATAATCTCCTAGAAATCGAGCGTCTCCCTCCTGCTCCTCAAATACGTCGCGCACCCTTCTCCACCGCATCCCTCCTTGCTCTTCACCACACACGTCATGCGCACTCCGCCTACACCCCACCCGGTCTTCACTTACGTTAAAATCTGCATGATACAATAAATGCTTAATGCCGCATAGTCTGTCTGAGTCTGTCCTTATTTCGGAGTGTAGCCTAAATATAGTCATGAATGGTTATTCTGACAGGAGACTCAGCTGTTGTTATTTTTAGCTGCTTTAATGGTGTGGACCACTATTTTCTTTTTGATCCTCACAATTTTGTAATCTAGTCGCGGGCCGGATTGAATGAATCAGTGGGCAGGATTCGGCCTGTGGGCCGGCAGTTGATGATCAGTGGTGTACAGTTTTTTTATTTTTTTATTTTTCTTTTCTTTTTGAGGAATTTAGTGAAAATTATATGTGCTGTGATTGTGTAATCATGCTGGACAAAAACTGAAAAATGGAGCCATTTATAGGTCAATTATAAGACAAACTGAGCACAGTTTTTGAACTTTTCAGCATTTAATTCTTTGCATTAGTGGTGGCGTTTAAATGTACGTTGTTATGGTATTCGGTGACAGTTGACTGTCTATTTAAATCATTTGTTTAATCGTTCATTCAGCCAGTTCTTTCACAACAAATACCATTTTCTAAGTATGTGTACCAGAGTTGGAAATGAATAGAGGCTTGTGACAAAAATGCTCCACAAATTCAAGATAACACTGGGGAAAAAAAAATCAATGCACACATATAATTATTACCTTTTGATGTAAATGTAAATAATGGCCCCGGACCTCAACACTGGAGGGCATACAGTATATTAACCCTTTAAGGAAAAGGATATTTCTAACCCTGATTTGCACACCCAAGCTTGTGTATATTAGAATCTTCATATATGCTTTCACCAATAAATCATAATTAAACACCAAAAAGTTTAGAAAATGTGTTGATAACATTGATAAAAATATATTAACAAATCAAACCATTCTTACAAATAGCACATACAGATACAGTATGCAGTATGTTAAAAAGAAAGGAAAAAGCATTATAGCTATTTGTGAGGTTTCTTTGAATAACAATTGACATATGCGACCCTGGATCACAAAACTTGTCTTAAGTGTTGATGTTGGGATACTGGGTTTTAGGCATGGGACGATAACCGTTTTCAAGGTATACCACGGTTTGGAAAAAGATATCCTAAGATGCCGCTTTAAATTGTAAAGAAATCTGTGTTTTTGAAACTATCAAAGACAGCAGAAGTCTGCTTTTTTGAATTTGAATTATTTAGCCTGACATGTTTACTGCTCCAAAATATCATACTGTAAATGTTTCTCAAAATAAAATATTTTGTTCAAAATTGTGTTTTTTTTTTTAACCCCAAACATTTAAAAAGAATATATTATAGAGCAGTAATCACAATACAGTGAAATTGTGATATTTTTATCCAAGCTTATCATACCGTCAGAATCTTATACTGGCCCATGCCTACTGGGTTTATAAATAAACATTTTATTTTGATGGTCCGTTTGTTGAGTTACAGTTAAATTTCATCTACATGCCAACTAATTCTCAATAGATTATAAGTAGACTGTTAGGTTGGGGTTAGGGTTAGTGCAAGTTAACATGTACCTGCAAAGTTTATTATAGTCAGTTAAATGTCTGTTAAATGTCAGTATCAACAGATATTAAGCAGACAGTCTACTAATACTCAAATGGACCATCGAAATAAAGTGTTACCTGTATATCTATTATTTGTTGGGATTTAATAGAATTTGAAAACCTGGAATCTGAGAGTCCAAAATATTTTAAATACTGTGAAAATTCACTTAAAGTTTGTACATAGTAAGTTTTTTTGCTATGCATATTATTAACCAATGTTGTGATACATTTGGGGAAGGAAAGTTACAAAATGTCTTCATGGAAGGTGATTTTTACTTCATATTAAAATGATTTTGGTAATAATAGTTTAGACTACGTACAATGTATTTTTGTTTTTTTTTCCCACAAATATACCGGTGCCATATTTTGTGGTCACATAAACCAGAGGTTTCCAAACTTTTCAGGCCATAACCCCAAAAATAACAATGCCAGTGACTTGCGACCCCCAATATTCTTTGAGGTGGTTGTAAATATACAAACCTTGCACACAACGGCGTACATATACCAATAGGCCCAAGTCTATTCATCATTTAATTTTGGAGAACGCCACTCGGAGACCATCCTCCATGTTCAGTTGTGGCCTGCATTTACTTTTAATGTATATGAGTGCCATAAAGATGTCAGAAATTTTAACCTGGTGCTATATAATCAATGTGCTACATCTGACGCTATTGCTGTGTCTTTAATATAATGTAATCATCCCAGGGGTCACAAAATAAAATAATTTTTAAAAAATCGGCTGTTAATTAATGGCTGTTTATTTGCATGTTGTTTTTCAATGTTTATTATTAACATTTTAACAATCTTACTATTAACTACTATTTTGTTCTTCAGTAGGTTATGGAAAAAATATAGTATTTCTAATCATTCAATAAAATTCATTTGATTTTTGGAAATTGCCAAGCGATTGGCAAAAGCATTGTCCCCTGACCCCACTTTGGAGATCACTGACATAAACAATTATGTACAATGGCTTATGAGAGGTCTGTAATCTGTGTCTGTAAAGAAAGTTTTTGTTGTGTTTGATTTGAAACATTACATGTCGAAGGCCACCAATGCCAAGTAAAAGTTTTATGAAAAGCCCTCATGTAGAGATGGTTTGACCATGTTTTATGCAAACGACCAATCAGTGTACTCAGCAGCTCAAATGGAACACTTCAAATCCTTTAGCATTAGACTGAGGTTAAGAACAAATTAGGCAAAGATTTTTCATGAGGAGTTTCAATGTGCCTATAAATACAAATGAACTGCTCAATTATTAGTGAATGAGACCTGATGACTCATTAATGAACAAAATGAGGGACCAGTTTATCTGAAGCACTGATTAGTTCAGGATTTAAACAGGCGACATCTATGTGAATCATTGAATCATTTATCCAAATTAATTGCTCAGCAGCAAAATATCAATATGTGCTGTTCTGTGATTCTAAATAGTGCTTTCTCTGGAAACATTTATGCTGGAGCAAGTGACTTGTCAGTATTATGTCTTAAATATATGTTACTGACTTTTTTTTACAGAATTTTCACCATTATTGTTGTATTAGAGCAATATCTTACTCTAAAACATTTGGAGCGTAACACTACTACCTTTGACGAACTGTGTAAATCCTTTCCTGGTTGATCGATAGTGCAGGGTAAGACTAGTCTCACATTCTTCCTCCACACAGAAACTGGGCGGCTGGACTTTCGGGAAGGAGAAACGAAAGTACTCATGCAAGTTATCTAGTTTATTGATGAAATCACGCACATTGCGCCCAGTACCTAAAACACAGATAGCAGAACTGATTTAAAAATGGTGTAAAATGTTTTAACAACAATACATTGGTAAAAGTACATTAAGAAAATGTCATAAGCTACTAAAGTTTGTGGTTGGAAAGATTATTATAAGGAAATATCTAACTTATATCTTACTAACTTAAAAACCGCAAGATTTTAAACTAAACCATATACAGTAGTCCAGGGGTTTTTAAACTAGTGGGTCGCACAGTGAGGAAAGGTGGGTCGCGCATAGTCACTTAACTGCAGCTATACTGTACATATATTATAGTGAATCAGGACCTGTATAATAATGAGTGAACAACTCTTTAGAGATGATTCTGTTTTTCAAATGAGTGATTTAAGTTAAAACACATGAGCTGAAACAGTATGAATCAGCATTCATTAAATGACTGAGTCTGATTCATTTGTGTTGAACTGTCACGTGTCTACACCAGTAAGGTACTGCATTCATGACAGCAGCCGCGAAGCATTTGATAAAATGGAAAAGTTGACAACAAAACGTGCTGTATGTCAACAAAGGTCGATCATATTTTCTTAAAAAAAAAAAAAGGAAGAGTATCTTCGTCAACAAAAGATGAGCACATGTACAGCCAGCTGCAAATGCAGTGCTGCATTTGCTGTACAACTTGACAAAAGCACAGATGTTGCAAAAAGTGCACAGTTGCTGGCTTATGTCAGGTACATTGACTCCGCTGACATCGTTGAGGATTTTTTATTTCGCTAAAACTGAAAGAACGAACGACAGGAGCTGATATTTTTGAATGGATACTGTAGGGCAGAGGATTTTTCCATATAAAAATATTATGGTGGGTTTTGAGATTGACTTTCTTGCCTAGGTGGGTCCCGGAATGAAAAAGTTTGGGAACCCCTGCAGTAGTCAACATTTCAAGTGGATCAAAACCATTGAAGTTGTTCTAAAACTATTGGATAACATTGACTGTTGTCTTTGGACAAACTTGATAATATAGATTTTTTAGCCAATTCAATTGATGACTACTGTATGTTTTACCTAATGTACATCAGTTGCAAAAAGCAAACCTCTCTTCATGGTGGTAGAAAAAGAGATAAACATACATGTATAAACGTGTATATAAAAGTGATTAAGTCTAAAAATACAAAAGCAATAAAAATGGTTAATATATGTTCCTACTTAAACATTTTTGCATAAAATATTTGCATACAAGTATTTTCTGAAATTTTATATTTTCAGAATATGCTTACCTTTAATATTCTCTCATAGCCATAGTTTCCTATCCGCTTAACCATGTAGACCCCGAAAGCGTACATCAGCTCATCATGAGTTTTCCCCAAAACCTCTCCAGCTGCCTTCGCCAACCTTAGAATCAGATTATCACTGGAATAACAAACACCAGCATTGTCAAATTAGACTTATTTTTTATTTTTTTTTTGGGCCTTAAAATGATCATACTGTTTATGTAACCCTGGACCACAAAGCCAGTCTTATGTTACACAGGTTTTTTGGGGAAAAGGCAGAAATATATATTGAATGAATTGAAATTATCGACTTTTATTCTATATGCCATAAATCATTCAAATATGAAGTAAAAAATCTTCTTTCATTAAGACACTTTGTGAATTTCCTTCAGTAAATAAAACAAACATTTTTTGTTTAGTAATATGCATTGCTAAAAACTCTGGACATCTTTTTTAAAACATTAAAAGTACATTTTCTCAGTGTTTTGATTGTTTTAAAACCTCAAGTTCTAGATTTTCAAAAAGTTGGTTGTTTTTGTATTTTTAACTTTCAGATGTATAAATCTCAGTTTCCCAAAATGGACACTTATGACTTGTGATCCATCGTCTTATCTATAACTCAACATGCATCCATCAGGACTTACTTGTACATCTGATGTCGAACAAATTTGAGGTGCGGGATCTCCGCTCTGGCGTCTATTAGCCTCCAAACGTCTTCTCCATATGATTCATTTATGTAGTCATTCACCGCTTTCAAATACAGGCCGTACATCTTCAGGGGGTTTACAAACCTCCGCTACGCTTCCCCAGAAATCCTATCAGCCTGCTAAAAGCACAATTCCTGCATCTGAGATGCTTCGTTGACATCAAGAGGCTTTTAGTTCAGCTTTTAACTTGGGCTTTTAGATGCAAAAATCAATATAATGCAAGGTGCATAAACAAGCTAAGATTTATTCAGGACTCAAAAGACGCAAACAGAAAATTCATTTCTGATATGATTAAATTGTCCAGTTTAGATGAATAGATGTGAACTAGATACTTTGTTGTTGCCAATTTTCTGTAATCCAAGTTCACGATCCCTGTGTTGTTTGTTTGTTCATGCTCTTTTTCTTGTCTATTGTGTAAAATGCTTTTCTGTTTGATCGATGAGCTCTATATTATCTGCTGCACTGCGACATAAACTATCTCCACTGTGACACAAGCTGTTAAATCCACAACATCCTCAATAGACCCTATATGTACAGATTATAACAGTTAATATAGTTAATATAAAAATGACCACTTCATTTGATTAATCTGAAACATCAATACCTGACAGAAAAGTAAGAGTAAATGTTGTGGCTTACCTGAAGACCCTCAGTCTGTGCAATGTGTAGATGAGTCTGAATTTGGCAAAACCAGAACCTCCCCTCTCTTACTCTTAAAACAGCTGTTTTTGGCGTCTGAAGCACTTCATGCTCATTTTTGTCAAAACAATGGCCACATAGGCTAAAACAGGAGAACAGGGAGTGTTTGTGGCAGGTGCCAAACAACACATAAACATGTAGATTGTCACTCTGTCATCATAAATAGCCCCCTTTCTCCTTTTTATCACACTATATAAAAAATGTACAATAAAACACTTTTAAAACTTTTTATCCCTTAGTGAATCTGCATGCAGTCATCTCTTTTTCTCGCTCTCTCACACACACACACACGCACTCAGTTTATTTTTTGTTGTTTGTTTTATGAAACTGTAAATATCTAACCTCTAATGCTTACAGAAAAACTTTGGCATTAGCAATTGAGTCTTTTAATGTATGTATGTATGTATGTATATTATTATTATTATTATTATTATTATTATTATTATTATTATTAATAATAATAAATAATAATGATAGATAACTGAAAGTTAATCTTGTATGATTGCATGAAATGTCTCTCTATACAGTAATTATTGATTCTAGTTACTGTAGTTTTCATTAAGGCATGCTTTATCATGTTTATTAAGCTTAAACATATTCAATGACAAACTGATTGTCAGGAGGATTAATATGATCAATTTCTGCCACTTTTAATAAAGATGAGTAAAGAGCAGTATTATAGCAGTATTATAATTGTATAAATTGTTATAAACGAGTGGCTCCTAATTAAATATATTTATAAATATATATATTTCAATCTTTGTTTATGACAAGAAACCAAAAGTACATTAAATATGTATTTTACATAAACAAAAACAAAACACTCCTTTTCCAGATCTATAGGAACAATATATAATCAAATGTCCATTGAGAAAATAAGAGATAAAAACATAATATGAAATATGACACGAGTTCCTTTTTTCGGTAACACTTTACAGTAAGGTTCATTAGTTAATGCATTTACTAATATAAACTAACCATGAACAACACTTGTACAGCATTTATTGATCATAATTGAACATTTACTAATGCATTATTAACATCCAAGTCCCTGCTTGTTAATATTAGTTAATGCATCGTGAGTTAACATGAACTATAACAATGAACGACTGTATTTTCAATAACTAACGTTAACTGACCAAACGAACAAATACATGAACAAATACTGTAGTAAATGTATTGTTCATTGTTTGTTCATGTTTGTAAATGCATTATTTAACATTAGCTAACTAACCTTATTGTAAAGTGTGACCGTTTTTTTCTCATTGTCATGTTGGGTGCGTCCGTTTCCATCACAAGAGTTAAAAAATGTTGCCAGACCTTATAAAATGTCTCAACAGACCCTTTGATAATATGCCTTATTTTCTCCAACTTAAGATGAGACACCACTTCTCTTATCCAGTGATTATTTGTTGGTGGAATAGGGTCTTTGCATTTAAACAATACCAGTCTTCTAGCCTCTTGTGTTGAGAGGAGCGTTCTCAGGGGCCACCTCAAACCACACAAGAGATTTACATAGGATTTTATTTAATGTCAAAGTTTGGATGGATCCGTGAATTTTAGATCAGCGATAACTCGAACTATTAACTTTCTCATCTCCTCAAAATATAACATAAAAGCTGATTTTCCGTATGTTTTACATGCGTTTCTCTCAGTATCCGCTAGGGGCCAGTATTGGCGCATCATCTTAACTCTATTGACCATCCACTAAAAGCAGCAAAACGTCTCGGCTGTTGCCCTTTACTTTCAAACGACTCATTATCTTTGCCTTGCAACACAAATAAATGGCTTGCATCATGTTTATCATGTATATTATGTTTTCGTATACGTGTCTGAGTGTGCGTGCCTGTGACATATGAGCATATGCGAAAGGCTGAGCGCTTGACAGTGCAATTAGTGGTGTGTGTGGAGCGGACCCGAGAAGCGTGAATTGTGTTCTTGTAGTTTCTTCACAAGCCCAATAATTAGCATGTCTTTGTTTCCAGTCACCCAGCACAACTTTCACAGCACCTATCAGCCTTTATCTCTCACATATTCTGGCTTGTATTTGGAGTGAAAAAAGGGGTGATATGAAGTACTCTTGCACTTATTGTTGTTTATTTAGTGTACTTGTTTATCTGTTTGTATGTGTGTACGGTACACCAGTAGCATACAGAAGGTCACAATATAATCTTGATGCTGCTTTTACAGTTTACAGTGACTATTGGATGCTGGGCAACTGAGCAAACCAGAGAACATAATAAAGATTACTGGAATTCAAACAAAACTAATAAAATTTTCAAATTTTAGGAGTTGTAATTGTGCACAAAATGGTTGTATTTGTTGGCCTAATTTTCGTATTTCAGTTGTGACAACTTGCCTGCTGTAAACCATGTGTTTTCAGTGAATTGGGTCTTTTAATTTGAAATGAAGGTTTTATTATTTGTTAATAGCCTACTTTTATCACACGCACTCTGTAAACACAACTTTTGAAAGAGCAAAGATATCTAAATCGCAGTTAATTATATTTTTGAATAATTTTGCTTGGAATTAGTTGACAAAACGTATGACGTATAGCAGGGTTCACCAAACTTGTTCCTGAAGGTCCGGTGTCCTGCAGATTTTAGCTCCAACCCTAATCAAACACACCTGAACAGCCTAATCAAGCTCTCACTAGGTATACTAGAAACATCCAGGCAGGTGCGAGACAAGTTGGAGCTAAACTCTCCAGGACACCGGACCTCCAGGACCGAGATTGGTGATCCCTGACGTATAGTAACATTCGAATTCTCGAGCTTTATTAAGGCTGCAATCTCTAAAAATGTTAAATGAAGGATTATTTTCACATTTTAAATATTGACTTAATGTTAAAGTGTGAGCTAGTCAGAATTATTAACCCCCCCGCCCCCCCTGATTTCTTTTCTTTTTAAAAATTAATTCCCAAATTATGTTTAAGAGAACAAGGAAATTTTTACAGTATGTCTGATGATATTTTTTCTTTAAAAAAAGTTTTTAATTTTTAAGCAATTTTTTTTCAATAGTCTTTAAAAAACAACTTGCCTAAAAAATAAAACTATAACTTGCCTTATTTAAGCCTTTAAATGTAACTTAAAGCTGTATAGAAGTGTCTTGAAAAATGTTTAGTAAAATATTATTTACTGTCATCAAGGCAAAGATAAAATAAATCAGTTATTAGAAATTAGTTATTAAAACTATTGTTTAGAAATGTGTTGGAAAAAAAATTCTCTCCATTAAACAGAAATTCTGTTGCTTGTAATTCTGTTGTTTGACACCTTTATGACCTTCCTTTTGAATTTTTTTTTTGCTAATAACTTCCCAGTGACGTCCATTGTATTTTTCATAGATTTCCACAAAGTTTTCAATACAGATCCACTCAATGAATATATTGATTGTTAATTTGATTCTATTAATAGTGGTTAATTTCAGGTTTGTAACTTATCTTTTAAACATAAACCTACACCAATACTAAATATTCACTAAACTGTGTGACAACTAAGCCCTGTTGCTTCTTTATGCAAACTTATATTCAAGTTCATTCTTTGGAGGCATTGTCTCCAGAATCTTCCCTCGTTTTCAACATAGCGAGGTACTTTTACTCCTGCCTCTGAGGATTATGCATAACAAATACCTCGATCATTTGTTTGCATTAGCATTTCAGCTTTGTGCCGAAATCTTCCGTAAATCCCATGTCAGTCTATCTGTGAGGCAAATCAGGAGCTCTCAGAGGAGCCCTGCTTCCGTATGTGTGTGTGGAGGTTGAATACAGCATATGCGAATGCGCGTGCATGGATGTGTGGGAGGACAGCATGCTCGTGGTTCCAAAGCCAATGCTCTAAAACCCTCTGCAGAATTTCTGTTTTATACTTATGGCAGGTTAAAGAATTACATAAGACGTTTTATCGATTTGTTTCGTAAGTAATCAAGTAAGAGAGATTGAATAATATAAAGACTGACTTATGCTTCAAGCTGTTTTCAGCATCCAACTGTTGTAAAGATGGAACTTAACTGTGTAAAGATGTAATTCTGAAACTCTGAATTAAAAAAGGAGAAGTTCAAACAACAACTTTGATAATAAAAGCACATGATCAATATTGTTAAAACTGTTTTTTTCCTCAGAGACATTTGACAACCTTTCTGAATTTATCCTGCTTTAAAGAGAGTGAACATTTAAAGCAGTTCACAACATATCTGAGCCTCAGTTGATTTCTTTCTTTTTTTTTTCTTTTCTTTTTTTTTTTTTAAGTTAGTTTGGCCAGTGTTATGATGCGTTCAAGTCATATTGAAAAAGAAAAACTTGTATTTATTGGATATAAATCATTTTTTAAAACCCTGAGTTTTAAAGTTAGTGTTGTGTCAATGAGAAATCATGTCAGACACATTTTATGTCAATATATGCATCTATATTGACAGGAAATTTGGTGAAATATATCTATGAATAGCAACTTTTTTTAGTTACTACAAAAATATAGCAATTTAGCTTACATCACATACACATGTTGTTCATTTTGTAGGTGTAGAGTAAAAAAAATCATGCTGAATTTTGCAGAAAATGTACTGTACGTAGCCAACTTGTAATTCCAAACTAAGGAGGAGTTAGTTCCTGTGTCCTTAGTTATTGCTCATTTTAATTCTATGGTTACTTATTGATTACGTTCACCTGTGTCTTGTTTAGTTGTACTTATATGCCCACAGTTCCTTCCGTTTATTATTGTCTGTGCATATTTGCTAAAATAACTTGGCCAGTGTTATGATGCGTTCAAGTCATATTGAAAAATAAAAACTTGTATTTATTGGATATAATGGGATTTTTAAAACCCTGAGTTTTAAAGTTAGTGTGTCAATGAGAAATCGTGTCAGACACAATGGATGTCAATATATGCATCTATATTGACAGTAAATTTTGTGAAATGTGTCTATGAATTGCAACTTTTTTAGTTACTATAAAACATATAGCAATTAAGCTGACATCACATACACGTGTTGATCATTTTGTAGGTGTAGAGTTAAAAATCATGTTGAATTTCATGTAGAAAGTGTACATAGCCAACTTGTAATTACAAACTTCTTAGGAGGAGTTAGTCCCTGTGTCCTTAGTTATTGCCCATTTTAATTCTATGGTTACTCATTGATTATGTTCACCTGTGTCTTGTTTAGTTGTACTTGTATGCCCACAGTTCCTTCCGTTTATAGTCTAGTATTGTCTGTGCATATTTGCTAAAGTAATTTGGCCAATGTTATGAGGTGTTCAAGTCATATTGAAAAATAAAAACTTGTATTTATTGATATAATGGGATTT
>CAIGQQ010032141.1:0-37321 GCA_903798035.1 Danio albolineatus
TGTTCATGATGCAGCACAGCAGTGTCCCACGGCAGATCAAGAAACTGAAGGAGCCTGCGCATCACCCTCTCTGGATGCAGCACAAGCTGCTCATAATGGACAGGCAGACAGTTGCCATCCACTGTAGCCAGGCACTGGTCGTACATTACTTCCACTGCCCGGTTCCACTTCACCAAACAGTCCCGGTAACTTGTCAAGTCAAACCCAGTAATAGTAACCTTGCGGGAGATCATCGAGTGTACGGTGGCCCTGCCATCACGAAGCATGAGAATAAACTTTGCTTTTGGAAAGAGCTTGGAGAGGTAGGACATGGACTTCAGAGCAAATGGGTCCTTGTTGCAAAGCCTCGGCGCTGGCTCACCGTGCCCTACTATGATCTCTAAAAGAAAGGCACGTACAGCAGAGTCCAAGACCTCATCAGTGACACCAGCCTCATCCAGACGGACGCGCTCTCGTGCCGAGTGACTCCAGGTGGCCTGCATAGCTAACAGCCGAGGGATGACCCGGGTCTCCTCCCCGCATCGCACGAGAGGGTGGGCATCTAACATAGCCCTCATTAGCGTGGTGCCACTACGAGGGACTCCGCCAACAAAAATGAGAGGAGTTTCCTCATTGTACTCTTCGGGGAGCTGTAATGGGTCACTAAGGTTTCTGCCAGCGTGTAGGTTTACCACCCAGCCATGCTGTGATGCACGAGAACGGGCATTGGGACACTCTATCGTACTGAGGCCAAGATAAAATACCGTGATGGAGCTGATGACCCCACAGACTAGGAGAACATTACACGTTTGTTTTCTCATGACTTACAGTTAGGGAAGAACTTTGCTTGTAGGGCGAAAAAAATAACAAAACGAATGAAACTGATTTTGCAGATGGGGGCAAAAGTCAGGGAAGGGGAAAGACAGAGTGATTGTTTCCAAAAAGCGTCAGGGTGAAGGAATGTTGAAAGGCGGCTTGAGCGTAACAGTTTTTTGGGGGCAGGGAAGAGATTGGAGATTTTTTTTTCTCAGTCAGCAGGTCTTCGGGGCTTTGCTTGAGGCTTTAATGAGTTCAGACATGGTAAGTCAAGCCACATATTCTCTGTCAGCACCATTGTGCCTGTAAAAATGGGAAGGAAAAACACTTTCAACAACAGATTTTGTCAGGTCTGTTTCAACATTGGCCACTAATGTGGATCTCACATTACATGAAATGTCACATCTAATACCATTAAAGTACAACATTACCATAATGGTATTAAACAATTAAAATTAGCCAATCTGAGTGCTGTAACCCAAGAGCTCTGCTCAAGTCGCAAGCCTTGACATTTCAAAAGGAAAACTTCCAGTAAAATGTGTCAAGCAAAATCAACGTAATGTTGTGGAAAAGATGTCATGTCAATATTGAAACTCTTGTAGGTGTAATTTCTTGTTGAAGTGTTGATTTCCAGTGTTAGAGTTCAATGTAAACTTGTTAGATTTAAACCTTTTTTGACAAAAAAATGAACACTGTTTATATGCTGTAATAATGATTTTATCATTATGCCTTCACTGACCCCCCCACCCCACAAATCAATGTATTAAATTATATTTACACACACACTAGGAGGGTAGGGATCACAACCCACAGTTCGGAACGCACGTGACCCACAGATTAATACCTTTTTTTGAACTTGTAGGTTAAGTCAACATTTGTAACAAATCGCAGAGAAATTGCCTCCCGCGTCATTAAAATAAGGTGTATGAAAGCATTTTGGCTTCCCTGTTAAATGTAATGATGACGGAAAAAGTTATGGTGGGACCTACCAAAATGCTTAGGTTATCATTAAAGGTGTTTTCTGTCACTGTTTGTTTAGCCTGCATTAATGCATTCAGTGTAAAGCTGCTTAATTAAAATGTTAAAAGATTGTGATCTCAATTCAGACCAGCGCAGCATTAATGATAAATAATGATTTGCATATGCTAGCAGTGTTGGACAATGTATGAGCCCAGCAAACGTTTTGCCTGCATGCTGCTCACGCACTGCTCTCACATGCGGTGTGAAACAGGCTGTAAGCTGTCAAAGCATTGCATTCACATCTGCGTTTGATTGAGAGATTCAGTTTTTACCCTTTTTCAGTTAGTTACAAAACAATTAAATAACACAGAAGTACTGGGAGAACAGTTTATAGTTAGGGTTGGGTATCGTTTGGGGTTATTTTGATACTGGTGCCTACACGGTGCCTACAAATTATGGTGGATGACTTTAGAAAAATCTTATATTTGTCAATTTCTTTAATCATTTTAATTGAACAATATAACTGGTTTAAAGCATATCAATTCATATTTCATATAGTTAAATTGAATTGCATTAATATAATTTGATCATTTGTTTGTTAGCACGAATGCAAGATTTGCATTTTGCAATTAACATTAACAAGCTTTTTTTAAGGGTTGGGGCTTGGTACTACATTTACATGGACATAAAAGGTGAAGGCCAAGGGGGCCCTTAGAGGCCCAACTACAAGCCCAGGGAGTAAGGCTTTTCCCCTAGGCAGCTCTCTGGGGCAGTGACCCTGGAGGTAAAGGCCAAGGGGGCCCATAGGGGCCCAACTACAAGCCCAGGGAGTAAGGCTGGTCCACTGATTTATATATGGTCAATCAAATGGACTTAAATGATTAAAAACTGCAACAAATATTTATTTAGGGCCGAACTACAAAGCCAGATGTAAAACAACTTTAGAATCAGTTCTGCTTAAGTTGCACACTAGTGTTGCAAGAGAGGGGAAATAGAAGTGGCTGATTTAAGACTGATATTTACAGGAGTTGTAGTCTATAAAAAAGTGTATTGTGGGTAGTGTAGTTTGACCCCATGCTGGATGATGTGAGCTGTGCAGTTGAAGCAGAGGAAGAAAGTTTTATTTGGCTTTGTTTTATGTTCACTCAAGTTATTCCACCCGGGAGCTGTTTGCACTGTGAACCTGAAAACACGAAAATAAGTAAAAGGGCATGCCTTGATTACTTTTGTCCGTCTCATCCTTTGCATGAGCATAATTTAACGAGCTGTTACTCTGCCACTGGACATCGTGAAACAGGCGTTACGCGCAACTTTTGCAAAGCATCTGCTTCATGTTGCTGTGTCAGAATACTTGCTTGTAAAATACAGCAATACTTTAGAACGATTAGTTTAAGCAAATTTGATGAAGGCGAACACGAGTGTTGATGACTCTGAAGGGAGTCGCTTACCGGATGCACTGTACTGCATGCGTTGTCTACTTGCATGCATTTCCTAAGCAACAAAAAAGTTGCTTAGAAATAAATGTTAAGAGATAGTGTGACAATGCGCACCTATGTGTACCTTTGATGTACCCCTTGATGCTTATGTTCTTGTCGCAGCACCAGTGGCACCGAAATTCATATGTTGATTCGGCCCGGTCCAAACCCGTTCCATTCGTTTCGGTACCCAACCTAATTTATAGTTCAGATATAAACACTGATGTTTATGGTAATGATTAAAAATCACTGTTTAATGGAACTTAACGCTGTTGAATTTTGTAGCAATTACATTGTGTAACCAATGGCTGACGACAACCAAAATTGTGTCACTGAATAGGTTTTCAAAAATGATAAAACTTCATGTTTCATTATAGGTGTATGTATGAATTGTTGATAAATATGATCTGTTGTACAAGATGTTGGATTTCTTTATTTAGCATTATCAGCAACAGTAGCAAAGAGCGTTTTTTGTATTGAATGTTTTCCTTTTTTCCAGCTGGTTCTTTCCATTTTTTTTAAATTGTCATAAAAAATTCCAGGTTTTAAGTTATGTTTTGTTAAAACCAATGGTTTTTGCAGTAATGTTTTTGTATAAATGGAAAGCAAATGACATTTGTCTCCTCTCTTTACTGCAAATGTGAAAAATGGTCTGACTCAAAAACCGTAGTGTGATCCGAACTATGAGATTTGTGATCCATTACACCACTAACACACACACACACACGCACGCACGCACACACACACACACACACACGCGCGCACACACACAAACATAATGCTTCAGTGTAGATGTTGTTTACTTTGACTTTTAGTGAATGTGGTTGACCAGAAGTGATCTGCTAGAACATCTGATTTTGATGCATGAGAAGGTACGTTTTGGTTACACTGGTACTTCAGTGTGCAGGTAACACTTCCTGCGTCTGCTTTTTCTACAACTCCTTTTACACACATGAACTTTAAACTTGGAAAAAAAAAACATGTACAAGTGAAAGCCCATTTAACACCAAAACATCCTGTTGCAAGCAGCGTCTGTGGTTGACTTTTGTTGCAATGTATGTCACAAAAATACCTATGTCTTCGAAACTATCACCTGTGGTGTTGTGAAAAAAAAAGAAAAGAAAAAAAAGAACAAAGTTAAAAATACAATTGTTCCAGACATTTGGGTGAAATGTGGACAAAGTTTTTTTATGAAGAAATTGATCAAAACTCAATAATGGTAAATTTTTGGAACTATGCTAAAACCACACAAAGGCAAAAGACACATATTTAGGCTGGCTTTTTAAATGTTAAAATACATTTTAATGAACTAGAGCATTTAGTGTAAAATAAAAAGCAAATTATTAAGAACTGACATGTTACTGCTCATTTAGGGGATGAGCATTAAGCATTTTGTGTGTTTCTGCCAATCACTTACATGACAACAGCATTTGAGGGCCTGAAAAACATGTACTGGCCTGACATGAATAATACAAGACGTTTTATATAGGAGTGTGGGATCAAAATTATTTCTCTTGTGAAATTATTTTCTGTAGAAGTTTGTTGTGTTTGTTAATTTAATTAACTTCCACCATCAATTCCTCAAATGAGACCATGTTGTCAAAGACGTTCCTCCAAATTTATTGGTCGAGCAAACAAAAAACAAACAGCTCCAGGCTCACGCCATTGGGTGAACAAGATGATTATAATAATCAGTCGTTATGATAAACCATTTCCCACCTTAGCCAAACAAGCATACAAAAAAAACTAACTTGGTCGTTTTTGCCTATATTAGAGCTGAAAGAAAGCATTTTAGCGTAAACCAATGTTATAAAAGGCTTTAAATAATATTATCTGGCGGAATGGTAGCTCTAGTGGCGTTTCATTTTCCGTTACATGGCATTTTTTGGGTATTACAGAAAGGTTCCATGTCCCAAAATGTTAATAAAAACGTCATACCGTGTAATTTGTGGAAAACGTGCACGTACTGCAATCACGCAACAAGTCGACAGAGCTTCAATATGTGGTCAACCCGACGAGTGACCGTGTAGTTCAAACACAGCTGAAGGCATTTTTCATCGAACGACTGTGATGCAGATACATTTGCACTCAGTATTTCACTCATATGCATTAGCTGCCTGACACGGACACACGAATAAAATGGTCGTAAATCGAGGACCGAATCTACCTGAGATGAAAGTTGTTGGGCAGCGCGACTGACGGCCTGCGACGAGGAAACTGTATGCGATAAGCGCGCTCACAACACCATAAAAACACAAACATCTCTATTAGGTTGAACAGTTGAGCAGGAACACAAACGTGTCGTGGCTTACCGTACAGAAAGCACAACTCCTCGAATCCTACATTCTCCAGAATCGCGTCTGTCTGATGAAATGCAGACGAACAGATCGTGTAAACGGAGCTATGAAGCTCTGAGGAGACTCAGAATCTTACACCGCGAGCACATTTCTCGTGAATTCGTCTATATGTGACGAATCGTTGTCGAACAGCTCCAATTCCAGCTAATAAACCCCGATGATTACGAGCAGTGCTCTCGAATTCGTACCAGTTTCCACAGCGCTACAGCGCAACTCTCCAATTTCATTGGCTACAGCAAACGTCTATCGTCATCAGATGGTTTTCATTGGCTCCCTGGATTTCGCTTTATGTGGCTGCTCGCACAAATCAAACTCCTGTAGAATATACATCAAGCTCTGTTCTCATGAGAAGAATTCTGCCGATGAGAATATATTAATAATCATTTTAAGTCATTGTTTTGCTATTGTTACAATTTTGTGGAATATTAGGGGAAATCATGTATGGCTTAATGCATAACAATTTGGAAAAACATTAATTTCCCGCATATCAATATGAAAACTTTAATCAAAAGTTTTTGAGGGAAGTGTGCAGGGTTTGTCTCCATATTGTTAAGGTCTATGGTGTGGTTTGAACATCAAAACTACATTCAATGCAGCTTGAAAAGGCTCTAAATCAAAGCTCTCAATCTAGATTCCTGGAGGGCCACAGCTCTGCAGTTTTGCTCCAACTCTAATCAAACACAGCTGATCCACCTAATCAATGTGTTCAAGACTACTAAGCTGTTTCTCAATTCCAAGAACGCAGAGAACGGACTCGTGTTCTTGTAGAGACCGGTCTTGCCAGGTCACATAGAAAGAACGAACTCGGGAGACCACGAGGACAGAGAACGCGTCCTGTGAGAAATGAGATGCTGCATTCTTCCTGATGGTCACGTCACCCTTGCGTGTTTTTAACCGAAAATTATTTAAACATTACAGCATTCATACAGCGATTTATTGTTTCCCCCATTTCACAACATATGTTATGCATAAATACTTCAGAAATATACGCTGCACATCACAAATAACACTGATTTTAATACAAATTTCAACAAATAAACACCCTTAAAGTGTTTATGCCTTAATTAAGATTTTTATGTTAATGTTTACTGTCACCGTCTCATTTAGGGAAACTCCTGAGGTAAATAAATGCTGTTTCTGAACTTCAATAATAAATCTATATAAAATACTGCGCTTCCCACCTTCAGTCGCAATGACTTCTGGGATTTCTAGAGCGAGTTTGGTGCTCAAGTCTGCACTGGTGCATCCTCGATATCAAGAACACATCCGGGAGTTTTCATACGTCCTCCGTTCTTGCGGTCTTGAGTATTGGAACTGAACTTCGGCGGATGATGATGACGTTACACAAGAACACGAGGACGCAAGACCGCTGAAGAACGCATATTGAGAAACAGCCCTAGAGACTATTTAGCAGGTGTGAGTTGGAGCTAAACTGAGCAGAGCTGCATCCCTCCAGAAATTGAGTTTGAGACCATTGCTCTAATGCTTAGTTCAGGCTGCTTGATTTTCAAAGTAGTCGTGTCACAGATGTTTTTACACAGCTTGACTATTTGGGCTGCCTTTTGTCACTGCTTTGTTTACACTGCAAGTTGGATCGGCGACAGGGAGTTTCACACTGCATGACTTCAAAATAGGAAGAATCGCCGACAACTTTGTCCAAACTACGTCTCACACCCAAAAACACGTCGTATATCTTTTGTTATTAACTACATAATGAGAAAGAAGCCTTTAATGGGGTAGAAATGTACATATTTGCTCACATGGCTTTGAAGAGAATTATCAATTTTTCCTCAACTTTTTTATTTTTTGACCGGGTTGTGTTGTGATATTGCTCACATGACACGTCAAACAGACACGGAGGCTCATGCCAAATTTACACTAATTTTCCCTCCATTTCTTGGGTCTGAATAAACCGAAAATGAGCGCTTTTAACTTTTCACTCAACCTCCCGCTGGCCTGCAGGTACCCACGCTAGTGAATGCTGCTCTCTCATTGGCTGTAGGCGATCGCTGATGTTATGTTCAGTCAAAACTCATTTCACACAGCATGCCAAATATCTCCTGGGCATCAGCGACTCTCTCAGATCGCGTCTGTGATAGTTCATATTGTGTGATTGTCACTCGCGTGCACGAGCACCGATTTGCCTGGGGTTTAGTTATTTAGTAATGAGCAGCAAATATCTCCGTTTGATCCACTGTTTTGTTTGATAGGTTAGTTACTAACTAACATTACTTTTGTTTATGCTCAATTAATATTAGTTGTGTTTGAAATCAAACATGTCTACATATTATTAAGTGTATTTGTCTGTTCACACACCCGAATTTCAAGTATCCACCTTCATTAATCTTCAAAAAGCTGTCTTTATCAGTACGGAGCGCGTCCATCCGTCAGCACGCTCCGTTATACTTGTTGTGCCTGATTCAGAGGCTGCAAAAGGGTGGTGATGGAGGCATAAAGCTTTACTGGAAAAGACGTAAATGTGTCTGTTTTTTTATATTCACTTTAACGTGCTGTCAATCAAAAATACCGTGAAAGCATAATAGTTCCTGCAATTATATCACATCTGAGATCGATTCTGACGCTGATACTTTGCTTTTCATAGAAACATTACAAATGCAGGAGAAATACGGGAAAATACACAGAAGATAGCGGATAGAATGATAAAATACGGAATAATTAATACAGCATAAACGGGAGGGTTTATAGGTATGAGTTGCATACGTTGGCACACACGTTTTAATTCAAAATCGTTTACACAGCCAAGTGTAAAGTTCATAATATATGTAAATGTTTTATCAAAATAAACTGTCAAATCATACTTACAGTTGAGGTCAAAAGTTATAAGAATAATCTGAAAAAATGTTCTTTATTTATTATTATTTAGTATTAATTGATTAATCAATTAATTAATTAAATTATTTTGCCAAAACAAGAGGGATCAAATGTATTTTTATAAGTACAGACATGAATATTAGGCCCAGACAGAATCCGGACATTTTTTGCTATTTCTGCTGAGAATTTAGTAAAAAATCTGTGGATTTATGCTGAATGATTTTAGGATTATCATAACTAAAAACTTTCAAAACTGAGTAAATGTAAATTTACACACACCAATAGATTTCTGCGTGCACAGATTCTGTGTGGGCCTACTGAATATATTTCAGACAAGTTATAGAAAATAATATTTGGATAAAAAAATCCCCCTATATAAATTGTATATTTGATTATATAACACAGAGCACAAAAACAGTCAGACACAGGAAAAGTTTCTTTCCTCAGGCCATCTACCTCATGAACAGTTAATATTTCTCCTATTGTGCAATAAACGTGCAATACTTTCTCATAAGCACTTGTACACAGCAGCTTATAATAATATACAATGCAATACTTCTTACGCATCTGTACACAGCACCTTATAACAATATACAATGCAATACTTCTCCTTACGCATTTGTAAGATCAAATGCAGATTTGCAGATCGTTGGACTGACTGCATCTCTGTTTAATGTCTATCATCTTCTTTTTTTATATTTATCCTTTGTTGTCACTTGTCACTTTATGTAGTCTACAACTTGTATGTATGTTTATGTAAAACTTGAACCCGCATACCCCTCAGTAAATGTGCAGTTGCGCCCCTGTGTGTCTGGGTGTTTCCCAGCGTTGGAATGTGGCTGGAAGGGCACCCACTGTGTATAAAATATGCTGGATAAGATAGCAGTTCCTTCCGCTGTGGCGACCACTGATTAATTAAGGGACTGAGCTACTAAAATTGCAGTTTGACAATTCATTACACTGAGCACCATAGATATCATGCATGCTTGAACCCAGAAACTTTCTTTTATTCAACATCTTCGAAGGCAAGAAGGTAAATGCTTTACCAGGACATTTTCATTCTGGAAGTGAACCAATCCTTTAAGCAACTTGTTGATAAAAATCCTGGTTAATTTGGTTGTAATGAGCATATTAACAGAATCCTAATGTCAAAAACTTACTGTTGGTTGACAGTTTTCACATTTGACTTTAATAGACAATGGTCTGGGTTTTCTTTTGTGTATTCTCTCACCAATAAAAATGATCACTGATTATAACAATTATGAGCTAAAGTGTAGCAATACAGGAAGGATGTCGCAGAGGAACTGAGATTGAGAAAAGACGGTCATATTCTTTCCTTAAACAAAGATCAATTCAGTTTCCACAAATGTGCATGAAAAAACAACGCTGACAAAATGACATGATATTTATGGATCATATGCACTCACAATGTGTACTTTTGGTAAAATAAATATGGACTTTTATTTTTTTAGATGTAGCAATGGCTGACATTTTCATTGATATATAGAAGATTAACAGTAAACAGAGGTATTAGCACTGTCAAACCAATCTGAAATCAGTCTCTTGGATGTTTGAGGATGAAGGAACTAAAAAAAAATTAAATAAAAGGGTGAGTTTCTGGGGGAAATGCTATTGGTTGGTCTCCATTTGAGGATCAACAGGTTCATTGCCTTCTGTCTGCGGGTCACCAGGCAAGATGTCCGTGACTTTCTGTATAAGTTCATCGATCTGTTCTTCTGTCAGCCTTTCTTCACTCTCCTCTACCATCTACAAGTTAAGTCCATATATATGTTATACATGAAACATCCAGTTTTGGTTGGCTGTTCAGAAATCCACCTTTAAATTTTTTTAAATCAATACTAGTAATATTTTTGAGTACTAAAAATATTCCACAAGCTTTGAACAACAATTAATAAATCCTGTTTTTCTTCAAATTTACATCTTCAGTTTTTTAATTGGTTAATATACTTGTGAGGCTGGTGTCATTTCAAACCAAATCTTTATTATGCCATTTGCATTACCAGATTTTTTTTCTTAAACGTTTCAAAGAAAAAGGTATTTTATGTTCATCAAGACTGCATTCATCAAATCAAAAATACCAAAACTGTTTTCTAGTTTGGTTGAAGTTTATTCTCGTGAACACAAGGCAGATTTTTCAGCATTACTCCAGTCTAGTGTCCCATTATCTTTCTTAAATCATTCTGATAGTGATTTGGTGCTCAAAAAACTTATCTTTAACACACATGGAAAACCACTTCTGCTGTTGATTTTTTGTTGAAAATATAATGAATATAAACTTCAAACAAACAGCAATAATTTCAAATAGAAATAATTAGATCAATTATAAACATCTGTACTGGTCACGTTCCTTATAAATACATTAAATGCCTTTATTCACACTATTTCTAATTTAGTTTTGAAGGTTTTCTACAGTAGGTTTTAGGGCTGCACGATATTGGAAAAAATCTGATGTTGTAATGTTTTCTGCAATAAATTTTGCGTTATAATTACAGATTCACAAGATGCTTTGAATAGCTTAATTTTTCTTGGGAGTCAAGCTAATTTATCTGACAATGGGGTAAGTAAAATACTCATGTTTTCGCATTGAAATGTATATATTTAGACAAAAAAAAACCAAGACAAAAATTCTAAGCAAAGAAAACTTTTTTTTTTTGCAAAAATTGTATAAATAATTAAATAAAATATATCTTTGTTACACCACCAAACTTAATACAGTGAGGGAAAACATTATTTGAACCCCAGCTGATTTTGTAATTTTGCCCACTAACAAAGAAATGATCAGTCTATAATTTCAATGGTAGGTTTATTTGTACAGTGAGAGACAACAATAACAAAAAAAAAAACAGAAAATGCGTTTCAAAAAGTTAGAAATGAATTTGCATTTCTATGAATGAAATAAGTATTTGATCCCTTTGAAAAATGTGCTTTAATACTTGGTGGCAAAACCTTTGTTGGTAATCACAGAGGTCAGCCGTTTGTTATACTTGGCCACAAGGTTTGCACACATCTCAGGGGGGATTTTGGCCCACTCCTCTTTGCAGATCCTCTCCAAGTCATTATTGTTTCGTGGCTGATGTTTGGCAACTCTAACCTTCAGCTCCCTCCACAGATTTTCTATGGGGTTAAGGTCTGGAGACTGACTAGGCCACTCCATGACCTTAATATGCTTCTTCTTTAGCCAATCCTTTGTTGCCTTGGCTGTGTATTTTGGATCATTGTCATGCTGGAGTACCCAAACACGACCCAAAAACACCCCCAAAGCATAATGTTTCCACCTCCATATTTGACAGTGGGGATGGTGTTTTTGGAGTCATAGGCTGCGTTCCTCCTTCTCTAAACACGGCGAGTTGAGTTGATGAGCTCGATTTTGGTCTCATCTGACCACAACACTTTCACCCAGTCCTCCTCTGAATCAGTCAGATGTTCAGTGGCAGACTTCAAACGGGGTTTTAGATGGGTTTTCTTGAGCAGGGGGACCTTGCGGGCACAGCAGGATTTCAGTCCTTTACGGCGTAGCGTGTTACCAACAGTTTTTTTGGTGACTATGGTCCCAGCTGCCTTGAGATCATTGACTAGTTCCTTCCGAGTAGTTCTGGGCTGACTCCTTACCGTTCTCATTATCATTGAAACTCCACAAGGTGAGATCTTGCATGGAGCTTCAGACCGAGGAAGATTGGCAGTTAATTTATGTTTCTTCTATTTGCGAATAATTGCAATAACTGTTGTCACCTTCTCACCCAGCTGCTTGGCGATGGTCTTGTAGCCCATTTCAGCCTTGTGTATTTCCACAATCTTGTCCCTGAGATCCTTGGAAAGCTCTTTGGTCTTGGCCATGGTGAAGCGTTTGGAATCTGGATTGATTGATTGTTTCTGTAGACAGGTCTCTTTTATACAGGTAACGAGCTGAGAAGGCTGCCAATGTCAGCTCGTTACCTGTATAAGATCCACCTGGGAGCCAGAGATCTTGCTAACGGACAGGGGATTCAATTCTTATTTCATTCATAGAAATGCAAATTAATTTCTAACTTTTTTTGAAACACATTTTTCTGGACTTTTTTGTTATTGTTGTGTCTCTCACTGTTCAAAATAAACCTACCATTGAAATTATAGACTATTAATTTCTTTGTTAGTGGGCAAACTTACAAAATCAGCAGGGGTTCAAATATTTTTTTCCTTACTGTAATTCTATGTGCACAAACATGTGGTATAGGTGAATTGGGTAAGCTAAATTGTCCGTAGTGTATAAGTGTAAATAAGTGTGAATGGATGTTTCCCAGAGATGGGTTGCGGCTGGAAGGGCATCCGCTGCATAAAAAATATGCTGGATAAGTTGGCGGTTGATTCCGCTGTGGCGACCCCGGATTAATTAAGGGACTAAGCCGAAAAGAAAATGAACGAATGAATGTTAAATTAGACTTTATCTTTATCTAGACTTTATAATTCAACACTGTTTCTGTTGTCTTTACGAACACTAATAGGAATTAAATCCTTTTAAATTAATGAACAATGATTTTTGTTGAGAAACAAAAATGGGCTAAAAGCACAGTAAGTGTTTTTTATCCGCAGATAAACTTGAGAACTTATAATTTCATAAGGTTTCTTTTGCAGCATTGATAATGCAATTTAATTAAAATATACTCTGTTAAACAGACTTAAGCATTTATTTAGTTGTTCAAGCGTAAAATGAGATGAAAAACCATTTAAACTCAAGCACCATCAGCAACAGGCTGAATACTGTGGTAAAATATATTTCCATATTTTAAACACATGCCATTGAACAATGGAATCGAATGCAGTGCTTCTTGTCCAGTCTAATGTTTAAAGAAACCAGATCTTAAACACTGTGATTTTATAACAGCATGACAGTTCGCCAGAAGCACTTGAGCTGGCTTACTGTAAATTAAAAGTCCCTGTTCATATACCCCATTGCTCATGCTTATTTTGGCATTTCAGAATAGATTATTTCTTAGGTAACCATGACTTAATTTGTCGTGTTTAAAACATTTGGAGATCAATTACATCCACAAACAGCTACTTTACATAATATGTTTAAGGTCATTTTTGAAGAAAAAAAAAACATTTATGGAGCCCTTTCATTTCTTAAAAACTTTAAACTTATACTTAGTATTAGTACAAAAATGGACATGTATGACAGTGTATGAAAAAAGACGTGAAGACTCTTACCAGCTGGATCTCAACAGCAGTCTGAGGTCTGTGGTTTAAGAGCTGCAGCTTCTCTGCTCTTTGAACAGGAACAAAAAGTTAGCTGTTTTTGTTAAGCTGTTTTTGTCACAAACTAAAATATAAAAATCTGATAAACTAACTCTAGACTCACTGTAAAGTACAAAACAGCATGTCACACATGTACTGGTTTCAAAAACATCACAGCATAAATCTTCACAGTGATTCATCTCAAACCCAGAATTACAAAGTCACTGTAATGCACTGTATTTACTGTGGCTTTCATACAGTTTAATGGCCCGTTTCCACTGAGTGGTACAGTACGGTACGGTACGGGTCGGTACGGGTCACCTTTATCAGGCTTGCGTTTCCACTGCAAAAGGGTACTCTTTTGGTGGGCGTGGTGTACGACAGAAAGTTTGTCGACGTCATTTTCGCTCGAGGAAATGTTTACAGTAAAGCTTTATGGGTCGTTCACAAATCATACGAGAAGCACTTCTCACAAAACAGATGCTTTATTATACACATAAACACTGGTGTAAAAATGTCATTACTGACTGAACATGACCTGATTATAACTGCAGATCAATGATGAGAAATAGCCTACGGTCCGCGATTATATCAAATAAATAAATAAATGCAGCATATATGAACACACACAGCCCCACACAGTCATCGATGTTACCAAATTACAGAAAAACTACACACAGCAGACATGTATGCCTTATTTAGGTTCAAAAACAGTACGAAATAGAACCCCATCTGTGCAAACCTCTCATCTGTGTCTTTAATCTTCACCAGTAAATGCAGCCTCTCCATCATTATTCTCTCGTTAGAGAGTAACTCCGTCATTCCCAGTTTATAATAGTCCAGGTTAAGATTTTTGTTATTTCAAACATTGACGCGCACGCGATCGCAAGCGACAAAGCGAAAGCACTCGCCCTCGCGCTGATGGGCTCGTAACCCATAAGAATCTGCTCTTCTCTCGGCTTTGCGGCTGTTCAAGACGACGACAATGTTTGTTTAAGCTCGGGTCGGCCATGGCTCGTTATTATATGCTGATATTATTTCGGAGCATTGTCTCTCGGCTGTGTATTAAACATGGCGGGTCCTTTGTTTTCATTCTGCTTGTTGCGTGAGCAAATGACATATCTCTGTAAGCCAATGGCGTTCAGCTGCGCGTCTAGCTCCGCCTTTTCGTCACCCTTTGGTACGCTTGGGACCCATTGCAAAGGGTGACTAAAAAGTGGTACGGTACGGTTCGGTTCGGTACGCTTTTAGACAGTGGAAACGGCCTTAAAAGCGTACCGAACTGTACCGTACCGTACCGTACCACTCAGTGGAAACGGGCCATAAGACAGGTTTTCTTTTCAAAGAGGCGTTTCGGTGCACACGTTTTAAATGCATGCTCACAAAAAAAGAAAAAAAGAGAGAAAGTACTTAGTTAATTTGTGAGGCAGCATGGCAGTGAGGAACTCTTTCACAGTTTCTGGTTTCTGATGAAAACATGGCGTCTTAGAGAGGTACTTCAGGGTCTGTTGAGGCAGAGATTTCAGATGTTAAAAGGCATGACTGAGTAACACAGTCTCAAGTCTTTGCCTTGTATCGGAGAAAGGGCTGAGCAATATGACAATATAAACAGGAGTTGGACAATGAAACTGAAACATTGGCCAATTTAGTGTTGAAGGTTTCATGGCAGGTGATTATGCATTCCACCAGAGCAGAGTGTGAAGGTTTAATTAAGAGAGTACAGTTTTAAAACCACTGCTGCTCAACTCACTGCAGAATTAAACCTGCACCTCAACTCTCCTCTTTCTACTGTTTATCAGGAGCTACACAGGGTCAATATACATGACCAGGCTTTTATAACCAAACCTTTGGTCACTCACACCAATGCCTAACATTAATTTCAATGGTGTCAGCAGCAAAAATCTTGGTCTGTGGACAATGTAAAAGATGTATTGTTCTCTGATGAGTCCACCTTCGCTGTCTTTCTCACATCTGGGAGAGTTACGGTGTGGAGAAGCCCCAAAGAAGCGTACCACCCAGACTGTAGCATGCCTAAAGTGAATAATGGAGGTGGATCAGTGATGGTTTGGGCTGCAATATCATGGCATTCTCTAGGGCCAATATTTGTGCTAGATAAGCACGTCACTGCCAAGGATGACAGAACTATTCTGGAGGACCATGTGAACCTAATAGTTCAAGCACTGTATCCTTAAAGCGGTGCCATGTATCAGGATGATAATGCACCTATACACACAGCAAGACTGGTGACAAAGTGAAGTTCTTCCATGGCCTGCACAGCCACCAGGGGTAAATATTATTGAGGCTTTTTGTGGTGTTTTGGAGGAGTGAAGTAGGAAACATTTTCCTCCATCAGCATCACATAGTCACCTGGCCACTATTCTGTAAGAAGAATGGCTCAAACCCCCCCTGGCTACAGTGTCATTCCCAATATGAATCGATGGGAGGAGGCCCTACACCATACTAATAAATTATTGTGGTCTAAAACTAGCCGTTTCAGTTGCATTGTCCAACCCTGTGTGTGTGTGTGTACGTGTGTGTGTGTGTGTGTGTTTGCACAAACACACACAGGGTTGGACAATGAAACTGAAATGGCTATATATATTGGTAAATATATCTGTATATTACCTTGGACCAGTAATAATTGTTTATGAAAAGTGTTTTATATACTTTATTAATATGTACTTTATATTTCTACTTTTTCAATCAAATATTTGCACCGAAGTTATAAATAAAGGGAGAAATAGGATCACATGTAAGTATATTTCTGAGTATGTACTTAAAATGTAAAAAAGAAATAGTCTTTTACATATAATCTATATACATAAACTACTACTTGATTAAATTTTAGAAATGGTAATGCCCAGCCCGATTTGGAGATGTTTTAAATCACATCAAAAACAAGCACCTCATACACGATGGTGTTGAGATTCTGCTGCCCGGTGCTGTGCTTATTTTTAACCATCTCCTTTCTTTTTTCTTTTAGGTCTGTCAGCAGCTGATAGACCTGTGGGGTATAGAGCATTTGTATAGCCACAAACAACAAAAAGTAGACTTTTTATTTTGATGAACTAATAATTTAATTAGTTCCATAATTAAAATTCATACTGACCTCAAAATTGCTCAGCATAGCAGCATTGGCATCCCTCCTATAAAATAATAATAAAAGTATTAGCTTACTTTAAACAACGAACAGTAAGCAGCAGCTATAACAAATTTGTATGACATAACAGTATTTTATACGACTGGTGTAAATGTTGCAATAGGGAAAGAGTTAAAAAATATAACCCTATCCATTGAAAGATAATCAGTTTAAGAAATTAATGTAACTTTCCCGTGTTTTGACATCAGTTTTTAAATATATACAAATATAATTTGTGTTGTGTGTTTTTGCAACACAACTTTCCGTATTTGCTTGTGTTAAAGCACCATAGCCCATGTGTAATTTACTTTAAATGGAGTAGTTGTTTCATGTTGTCCTTTCCAGGGGTTTACGCAGGTTTCATGAAGGTAGATTTTGACTTTTCATATTGAAAATAAAGCAAACATTATGTTGTACTGTATAAGGAATACTTCAAAATGTTTAAATAAAATTTGAATAATTTTTCATTACTTGTTAACAAGAACAATTACGTCAGAGAATTATCAAAATTAATATTCTTTGACTCTTAGACTTTTAGCCAGTTGGCAGATAATTGTTCTTTTTTAATCAAACTCCTATAATTTTGATCAGTTTAAAAAAAACAACTTTTGATTTATTGTAATATTGTTGCTTCGTTCAGTGTGAATGTGTCTTCAGTTAAGAATCTTGAATTTAAAGGTACAATACAGTCTGCAGGCAACATGGTGGCTCAGTGGTTAGCCCTGTCGTCTCACAGCAAGAAGGTGATTCGCTGGTTCGAGTGCTGGCTGGGCCAGTTGGCATTTTTGTGCGGAGTTTGTATGATATCCCTGTGTTTGCATGGGTTTCCTCCGGGTTCCCCAGTTTCCCCCACAGTCCAAAGACATGCGCTATGACTGAATTGAATAAACTGATTGGCCGTAGTGTGTGTATGTATGTGAATGAGTGTATTGGTGTTTCCCAGTACTGGATTGCAGCTGGAAGGGCACCCACTGTGTAAAACATATGTTGGATAAGATGGCAGTTCATTCCGCTGTGGCAACCCCAGATGAATAAAGGGACCAAGCCGAAGAAAAATGAATGAATGAATGAGTACAGTGTGCAGAAGGTACAGTAAATAATATATGTACTGTACTTTTAGCCGTTTTTAATATAAAAGATTAACACTATTTGTTTTGTTCAGTTTCTTAACAAATACAGATGTAATGTCTTAAAATTGCGATTCTTAAATCTTGATTTACTGTTTAATTTACAATGTTTAGATAACAGTTATTAGTTTTTGCAAGCAAATCTAGTCAGAGAAACACAATCTATTGACTATGAATTTAAAACTTTTGAAGACTAAGGGAAGGACTTGTGGGTGAGAATTAAGACGTATTCTGTGAATCATGTTTACACCCAAATATCACCGTAGGAATTAATGTTACAACATAACCGTATGTAGTTTATCGTCATAACAAGAACGTCCACGTGAGCAGCATTTCATCGTGAATTCATTGTTATCCTGGAAACTAGTTTTCGTTATCAGACCGACACATAATAAGTATTCTCAATCAAAAAAGAATACTAAATACTATCGAATGTTAAGAGATAAAAGTAAATTAAACCGCTTACACTTCCATCCTGCTCGTCTTGTTGGTTCAACATCTAACAACAAGCCGTCGAGAAAACGAAGCTGTGCGTTAAACGTTCCCACTCAGTCGTCATGTTCAAATGCTAAAAATATTCAATTAGATGAGATTTCAATAAAATTTTAATAGAATAGAATTAACAGAATGTATATATTTTTTAGGTAAAATGACAGCTATTGTATAATGTTGGTAAAGATAAACCCTGATGGAAAAGATGGATCTAGTCTCCGATCATAATGCATATTTCAGATGTAAATAATACCATCAAGGTATTTGCTAAAGCTAAGAATGAAATCTGTTTGTTGTCCAAATAAGGCTAGGCTGCATGCTTTAAATGGCGTAGTAAAAGTCAAGTTTAAGTGATTAAACAACAAAATTAATAAAATAAACACCTCCTAAAACGAATGACATAAGTAGGCTATGAATGAATAAATTATTTAAAAGTTCTCTGTGGATGAAGTTATTTCATTAAAATAATCCAAGCGTTATCTTTTTTTAATTAGACATAGACTTAGCGCCATCCATCGTCTATAACTGTAACTGCAGGCTATTTTATAAAAGTGTATTTTCTTTTAGAGAGGCGGTTCTTTAACCTTTGCTACAGGTGACGGGATTGGCTACTCAAATGAATGACAGCTCCCGAAAAATCGCGCTTATGATTTTGATTGGTTTGCATGCACCTCGTTTGCATATTATGGGCGGTCTTTTTGTTCCCAAATAAACGAGGAGGAAATGCTGTTCTGTCGTTACTGGATGTGCAGGCTCTTACTGTAATTCATTCTCAAAAATCCTTAAAAGCATTGATTTGTTCTTTTAATTGTTTGACATTTGCTCATTCTGTTTGAATCATATGCGTTAGTTTTCCGTTGGCTCATCGCACATAGGTCGCTTTTCTAGAGACAATGGCAAGTTCAGAGGTAAAGATTGCTATTTATTTTCTGATTTTGTTCGTGTTTCACAGTCACAAGCTTTCCCAAAAATACTTTATGTGTATGTTTTTGACAGGGAAATAAACTATGGGGTGGTCGCTTTGTGGGAAACACCGACCCTATAATGGAAAAGTTCAACGCGTCAATCTCGTACGACCAGCGAATGTGGAAGGCTGATATTCACGGGAGCAAAGCTTATGTAAAAGCCTTACAGAAAGCTAGCCTTGTTACCCAAAACGAGATGGAACAGATTCTTACAGGCCTTGACAAGGTGATAACATTTAATTCACCACATTACCTTAACTACAAACCAGTTTGGTTACTTTCAGGTTGTATGTGGTTGTTTGCGTGTTTTGTTTTTGCAATGTCAGTTTTCTTTTTGAAAGTTTAGCCTATATGATGCTCCTTTGTCAATGTTTACCAGGGTACTGTACTATAGTCCATTGGGACCAACGCTTAATACATCACAGACAAAAATATGCCCTGACACAGACACAATAACAATAGCCATGTGACAATGCTGATGATGCCTATTGTATACCGCAGAGCCCTGTTGCCCAAAACAAGTCGAACAAACTCGTGGTTGCTTAGTAAGATTTGAGTTGATAAAACCAATCAAGTCCAACCTTAAGATCAGGTTAAGTGGCTTCACAAGGCTTGACAAAAGCTTTCTCTGTATGCAGAGTTTGTGATTAACTTTGAATCGCATACAGCTAGGATTGTGACACGTAAACATGAAACATTAGAAGGTGAGTTTGATTTATTTCCTGCGTGCAAGTCAGTAATTCACTTCCCTGTTGAAGTAATTATAATTAGCTGAAATATGATGAATTTAAATGCTTTTACAAGGGAGAAATTAACACTGTTAATGCGACAAACGTTCAAATTATGTTATTATCATATTATTATATCAGTGCATAAAGGCACCGATAGTGATTTTGGGCGTAATGAAAGATCTTTTGAATTTTGGCGTCCAGCTAGTACTTTTCATACTAACAAAATAGATCTTTAGGGGCCCCAAAGTGTGTGGGCCCTTGAAATAGTCCTTACTTTTCCTCAGTTAACTTAATCAACTGATTGTAATAATGGAGGTTCACAAACAGCACAAAGACTGTCATTTTAAAAGCTTTATATATTAAAGAAAATTCAAGTATAAATGATTCAGTATAAATTTAAATTCAAAGCAATTATTTATGTAAATTAATAATTCGAGTATATATTATATTGATATAAAATAAGTTTGTATTATTGTATAAATAAGTTATTTGGCTCAAAATACAAAATTTTGATTAAAAATGCTTTTAGTGTAAAATGTTTTAATTTAGAGCAAAAAAAAGTCACACATCCATTATGGCTTTATCAAATATAAACGTCACTTTTTCAGTTTAGTTTTACGTTTTAGTTTTTAGTTTTATCTCTAACCCAGAATAAAACTTTCCCCTGAGATGGTTAGTTGTGGCAATGGAACCCAACGAAAACCATCCCACCTTTTTGAGCTTAATACTCACAGTTTGCTTAAACTAAACACGATCTTATCAGAGCAAAAAATCCAAACCGGCTTTGTGCAACAGGACTCAGAATCGGCACCATGTGGCTTTCTATTCTGATAACACACAAACAACTGACCACATAGAGGAGACAGAGGCTTGTTCTAACACACTTTAACGTGGGTAATATATCATGCTTGAATGTCAGTTACTGTATGAAAAAACGTTTGAAGATTTTCAGGAATTGAGGAAAAAAGGTATGGTTCATTGAACACTCATGGACTATGTGAACATGGGCAAATGGTTAAATAGTAAAACAGGTATGAAGCAGCAAAAACTGTAAACGGTAATGAACAAAAATATTAACCCATAGGAATTAATAATTGATATAAATGTAATTTCCCTTAAAAGAAAAATAAAAGATTTTTTTTAAATCATAAAAAATACGATTATAATTTACTCGCCCTTCACTTTATGAGTTTCTTGAAATGTGAATTGGAATCTTTGTTACAAAACATATTTATTTTCAAATAAGCATTTATACACCAAGGCAAACAACAAAAAGGGGTTCCACTGTGCAGTTTGAGGAAAATAGTGTCATAATTGTCTAAACGAAAATGTTATTTTGTGAAAACAGTGACATCATGTGCTTGCATTTTATGTGTTTAGTTTGTAGACATGAATGAGTAGTTTTTTTGACAACCAGCTAGCAAATGGATGTTATCATGACTTTCAATTCAAAATCTTCTAAAGGCTTCAGTTTCTTCTTTATGTGGACATAATGTACTCATTTAAAAAAAAGCAAATCAAACATTTTAATTCACATATACAAATTTGTCTGTCAGGTTTTGGATGAGTGGTCTAAAGGCGAGTTTGAGATCAAACCAGGAGACGAGGACATTCACACAGCCAATGAACGCAGACTGAAGGTCAAAACAAAACACTTTTCTCAGTGATTATAACATTTATTCCAACCATTCAAGATTAAGATTTGATCAACATTGATCAAACAAATGAATTTTGATCAACAAAATGAAAAATTCAACCGATACAATGTATTTTTGTTTATTGCCAAAAATATACCCGTGGTGCAACGTATAAGAGATTTTGTGTTTCACAAACAGTCACAACAGTTTTAATATATAAGTTTGGCAACAATTATTTTAATTTTAACATAAAGAGTATTTAATTTTCTTTATCTCATTGCACAGGATTTTAATGGGATAGATTTATCAGGCTCAAATTGTGAGACTTCATTTATTTACAGATGAGTTTACCACCAGTTGACCTGAAACTCATTGAAAGTCTTTAAGATATCCTAAAGTTGACCCTGGACACCACAGGGTCTGATAGTGGGGTTGCTCCACTTCTCATTACATGCCATGAGCCAATAATAAATGCAACTCTAGATGGAAATTAAATGTGTGGCATTGCAAAAAAGATCTGACCCTGAGGAGATTCACTGTGTAAAGTCTTCCCCAGTACATCACAAAGACTATCAATGGTGTTCGGGTCAATTGATAATCAAATCATGTGTGAAAATTAAACTTTTTTTAAGTAATTTTAGCCCAATATGCATTGTCACCTTAGTGTCTTCCAACATAACTGTCTCCACACAGCATCATTTAGAATTAAACAAATAGTTGCTTAACAAATAGTTGCTTAAAATGACACAATGTTGATGTCGTCTTTTAAAGGAAATTATTGGTGATGCCGCTGGAAAGCTTCACACCGGCAGGAGCAGAAATGATCAGGTGTGTCCAATTGTGATTTCAATTTACTTGTTTATCACATGATATTTTCTATACAGGCATTTCATTTGGATATTTTGTCGATTAGGTTGCAACAGATATGCGACTCTGGTTACGTGATGCTATTACCACTCTTAAAGAATTGGCTTTGCAACTCATCAACACTATGGTGGAAAGAGCTGAAGCGTAAGAATATGCACAGTAATCTAGATACATTTAATGATATGAGTAATGTATAATTCCCACGTACATAATTACCTTTTCTTTTTTTTTTAATCCAATAAGAGAGATTAAAATTCTGTGCCCCGGATACACTCACATGCAGAGAGCCCAGCCAATCAGATGGAGTCACTGGATTCTCAGGTGCATTTCTAAAGATTTCAGATTACAGTGACAGTTCACAAATGAACTTTTCCTCACTGTTTTCTTGTTAAAGTGGCTCTAAAAATGTTTAGGAATTTCCTTTTTCACTTGTAAAGCACAAAATATATATTCTGAAGAATGTTTGGAAACTAGCTGCATTGGAGGAATATGGCTATTTTAATATATATTTTGTGAAGAAAGAGAGAGAAGAAAGAAACTCTAAATAAGTTTGAAACAAGTGGAGGTAGAGTCAATAATGACAGAATTAATTTTTGGCTGTACTATCCCTTTAATTCTGTTACAAACCACCATTGTACCTTATTATTTATTGCAGTTATGTAGCGGCAATAAGCAGGGATGTTGAGCGGCTGGAGGACATCAGGAAACGTGTTAATGTGATGCCACTAGGAAGGTTAGTTTTGTTAGTATACACTCAAAAATATGTATATATATATTTTTTCCTGCTTGTTTAAATTACTTATTTACAGGGTTCATATGGTCATGAAAAACCTGGAAAAGTCATGGAATTTTGACATGGCATTTTCCAGGCCTGGAAAAGTTTTGGAAAAACTGAAAAACCCACAAAGTTTTGGAAAAGACATGGAAATTAGTTAAACAAATATCTGTATACTTTTTTATTTTTATAAATATTTTTTCGGGGTTTTCACCTTAATTAGATAGGACAGTATAAGGAGAATTGACAGGAAAGCATAGGGAGCAGAGAGAGGGGAAGAAACGGCACAGGGCCACGAGGCTGAATCGAACTCTGGTTGCCGCAAGCAACAGAGTGCATGTGTCGACGCACCGACCACTACACCACTGGCGCCGACTACAAATCTGTATACTTAAATATAGTTTTCTTGTCTTCACTTCTTTTCCGTCAATGGTCAAACACATGCTCTCGCATTATTAGTGCTGTGTGAACGTTATCTAAATAAATTTTACATAGATATAATGATTCAATTAAAATAATAGATTGTTGCATGCTTTATGATATGCTGTAATAACTCTAAACATACATTGTTTTTCTTATTATTTACCACTTATACGTAGACATTACATGAAACATTAGGTCATAAAAATTTACTTGAAAGTCCTGGAAAAGTCATTGAATTTTAGTAGTAAAAATGTGTATGAACCCTCCACTTAATCGGAAATAGTTAACTTAATCGATATGTGTTGGAATGACACGAATGAATTGTGTGAAATCCTGCATGTTTACTGTGCATTTAACACTACTGGGATGTTTTGTTGTGGATAAAAAGGTACATTATTACATATTTATATCTGCCTTTCAGTGGAGCCATTGCTGGGAATCCCTTTAACATTGACAGAGAACTACTTCGTCAAGGTTGACATCATTTCATGAGTTTGCTTTCCTGTAATTCATGCTCTAATTGATTTCCAATATAATGAGTGATTTGTGACGTATTTTCATTTGAAGTATGGTTATGTATACAGGTAATACATAACCATACTTCAAATGAAAATACGTCACCTATTTGAATTTAGTAATCTTTTTGTTTATTTATTTATTTTATTTTTTTAATAATTCGACAGAACTAAATTTTGACAGTATCAGCATTAACAGCATGGATGCTACTGGACAAAGGGATTTTGTTGGTATGTATAATCACGAGTATGATAATTCACTTTAAAAGTCATCAGTTCCATTGTTTGTAAAGGGTAAGTTCATTAATAAATTATTTTAATCAATATTTACTCAACCTTGTGTCTTTTGCAAATCTGTGGAATATAAAAGAAGACATTGTGAAAAATCTATACTGTGAAACTCAGTGATCACTCAGTGGTCACCAAAATTATGTTTTTGTCTTTTGTGTTCCACAGTGGAACAAAAGTCATACAGGTTTGAAACAACTTGAGGTTGAGTGTATATGATGACGGAATTCATTTCTGGGTGAACTGTTTCGTTAAGTGAATGTATTTGTGTGTTTTTGTACAGCTGAGTTTCTCTTCTGGGGATCAATGTGTCTTACACACCTCAGCAAGATGGCAGAGGATCTGATTTTGTACAGTACGAAGGAGTTCTCCTTCATCAATCTGACTGATGCATACAGGTGAGAACAGCACATCTTAATTGTGGACAGTCATGAAAACATAATAGAAAAAATGATAAAATTACAAAAAGGGAATACGTCCAAAAATATCCACAAAAATATTAAGCACCACTACCTTTTCAGTTGAAAAATAGTAAGAAATATTTATTAATCAACGAATCAGCTTATTGGAATGACCATGGAAGGATCATGTGACACTGGAATAGATTGTTACTGAATGATTCTGCATTTTTGAATGAATCTGACGAGCCTTATTTTCAGTGATCCATTCATAAAAACAGACACTTGCTTCATTCTTGAATTAATAAACCGTCTGTATGAATCAGTTGAATAATTACACAAATACTCATTACAGTCACTTATTGATCATTTATGTTCATGTGCGATTTACTTGTGGCTGATTTAAAATTATGTCATCGTTTACTCACCCTTCACTTGATTCTTTCTTATGTTGAACACTAAATAATATAGTTTGAAAAATGCTGGTAGCTGTGATTTTATTGACATTCATAGTATTTTTTTTAATACTATGTAGGTTGTTGTTGTTTTTTTTATATTTTGCGTTCAATATTAGAAACTCATAAGGTCTAAAAAAAGGTCTTTAGTGAGAGTAAGTGATGAGGTACTTTTCATTTTTGGGTGAACTGTCCCTACAATGGCAAGAAGATGACAAGATTTACTGTCAGGTCATGATCAAGAAAATCTGAGAAGATTCAAGGACAAATACAAGGAATTGAAAAAGTAATGAGTCATAGTTAAATTTAAATGTGAGCCTTAGGCACATGGGTTAACTCCCTTGTTTACACAGAATTAACTGTGTAATTAAGTCTTTTTAATTTCTGAAGTTGCTTTAAAGTTCCAGCATTCTAAAGTTCAAAGTTTATGGCCACTTTTTAAGAATAAAACATAAAATTGTGTTGTTTTTTTTATCAACTAATTTTATAGTAGAATTAGCAGTCAGTTTCAACATGCCTCCAAAAAGATTGTGACATTTTAAGCTGTCTGCTGAGTGCTGAGCAATATCTAATTCAGTATAGAGATATCTGATGATATGTTGGTATAAATGATCCAACACAATCTCACAGCAATTTGTAACTTCTTGATTTAGTGGCTAACTCGTATAAATTTGTATGATGTCATTCAATGAAAGTTGGGTTTAGGGGTGGGGTTGGGTGCCATGCCTCCTTTTTAAAATCATACATTTTCATGCTACTGACCTTCTAAATTCGGACGAGTTAGCCGCTAAACTGAAAAAAACATAAAACAGTTACGTTTCCTTGTGAGATCAGGCTGGATTATCATCATTGCATCATTTACTTATTAAATGGATGCAGTTCAGAGTTTGGGAAATGGATATTTTAAAAATAACCTGTAGACATGCACACAATCATTCCTTTCGAAAGAATTCTCATTACCTCCAAGGCTACGTTAATTGATCACAAATATAATAAAACACTCATTCATTCATTTATTAATTTTGGCTTAGTCCCTTTATTAATCTGGGGTCGTCACTGTGGAATTAACCACCAGCTTATGCAGCATATATATACGCAGCGGATGCCCTTCCAGCTGCAACCCATCACTGGAAAACATCCTTACACACTCATTCACACTCATACACTACGGACAATTTTTAGCTTACCCAATTCACCTGTACCGCATGTCTTTGGACTTGTGGGGGAAACCGGAGCACCCGGAGGAAATCCACGTAAACATGGGGAGAACATGCAAAGTCCACATAGGAATATCAACTGACCCAGCCAAGGCTCGAACCAGCGACCTTCTTGCTGCGAGGCGACAGCGCTACCCACTGCGCCACTGCATCGCCATAATAAAAAACTAATAAGGTGAAATATTATTTCAATAACTGAGGATGATGACATTGATATATTTTAAATATACACTTTTTGTGTGAGGTGAAACAGATTTTTTACCCTCACACTTCCTTAACTCTTCCATAAATGTAAAGTCTGTCCAATTTTCACCTGGTTTAAGATAAGTCCACCTAAAGAGGTCTAATTTGATTGGTCTGTTTAACTGAATAATTACAAAACCAAATGATCTTCACCTAAATGTTACCTATATGACTTTAACAGTGCAGCGAGGGGTTCACCTAATTTTTGCAAAGACACTAATTATATAAAGAGATGCAAAAACCTCTAGGTGCCATTAAAACTTTCTTCTAAAATAAGCATTTTTCTCAGACTCTTGTGTTTAGGTTCAGTAATTTCATTTTAATGGCAATTAATTGTTTATTTCCTTTGCCTTTAATGTGAAATATCTGAACAAAAACATAGGAGGTTGAGAAAAATGCCCTAGAAGGAAATTTCTGAGGTTTTTGCAAATGAATCTTCATATCTTTCCTATAGTTTTTTTCAGCTATACAGCTATATATTTTTTTCAGCTCACACTCTCGTCATTTTCTGAGACTTTACTTGATTACATTACAGCTTTTCAAAAAACGTTTAAGATTGATTTATTTTACGGTTCCAAAAACAAAAAAATCTAAACACAAAAACGTTTACAGTTTTTGACTGAAAATGTTGTCGTATACATGGCCCCTAAACAAACACATGCAGTTGATAAAGATCTGTAATTTTAGTTAAAAAAAAAAAAAAACTGGTAATGACAGAAAACAAAAATAAAAATAAAAATAAATAAACTGTAAAAATGTTAAATAACAGAATGGTAAAATAAAAGAATCAAATGTTCAAAGGCTTCATGAATATTCAAGCAGTGCTGTATACAGGAAATGCATGGCATTAAATTAATTTAAATTGAATTAAAAAGTATTGAATTAGATACGAAACACTGTTGATATAAACTCCGCTTTCAGCAGTGATGTGACGTTTGGATGTTTTTAATCAGTATACCAGTATGAGTTACATCATATATAATATAATATAATATAATAAATATAATATAATATAATATAATATAATATAATATAATATAATATACATACTGTATATCAGTATTCAAGGGTTTCAAGCTCTTTTTTTACTTAAAAAAAAAAGCATCAAACAGCTGGCAGTATATCAGGTCTCAAGTCAGCAACGTTTTGTCTAGTGGTTTGAACTCATGACTATGCCTTGTGAGTAGGTCTCATAAAAGTAAACATAATGTCAGACCGAAATCATTAGTTTGAAGCCTTTGGGTTATCAGTATTTCTCTTTCCATTGCCACTATGCCATTCATTTGAACCTTACTTGATGTATGTGAAAATTTGTCACGAAACCCTAAAAGCTGCTGCTTAAGCTTTAGGCAGAATTGACTTGATGCCGTTGCCAAGAAACGTCAAGCGTTTTTACTCTTACCATTACACACTTTCCATTAGTAGAGCAAATACTTTTTCTTCTCATATAATTCTTTATGGCCTGTGAAATGTTCAGTCTGTTAACGTTAACCAAGTAATGCTTATTAACCACAAACTGGTGCATACGCAGGCGGTACTGACGTCAGTTAAACGTTCACAAGTAAATGACGATTGCTTATTTATTAACACCATAAACATGTTTGGGAAAGCGGGAGCGCATGGATTCAGATGGTTTGTCTTAATTGGAGAATGCTAACAAACACAATGGCCTTGAGACACAGATGAAGACGATATGGCTGATGTTAACTGAGGGATTCAAGCCTTTTCCTGCTTTTGCGTATGTGGTTAATCAGAGCTGTTATGTGTGTTTGTTTGTGAACGCAGCACTGGGAGCAGTTTAATGCCTCAGAAGAAGAACGCAGACAGCCTGGAGCTCATCCGCAGCAAAGCAGGACGAGTGTTTGGAAGAGTAAGATATAACACTGACTAATGAAGCCAACATCAGACGCGAACACTGGCCTACAGAGATATACAGTGCACATCATTAAAGTAATTGGCCTCATTATTAAGGCCAATGTATAGGAGATTTAATAATTACTATTAGAGCTGGCAAGTTGGGGTTATTAGTTTAGGGATGCACTGTTTTGAGTTTATTTTTCACAGATGATGGGTGTTTATTAGTGCATGCTTATATGGTGTTGTATTTAGATTTATATGTTATATAAATGTCACTTAAATTAATATTTGGTGATGAATAATTTTATAACGCTGTCAAAAGTAATCTTCAGATAATATGTAAATGATTGTTTCTTTTTGTACTGCATGTTTGTTTGTTTTATGATGCCAAAATTCATAGATTAATTATTTTTTTTTAATTGACATTAAGGATTTAAAACTTTTGTTTTTAATGATTTGCTTTGTTTATTTAATTCAAAAGAAATTAAGATGTACCTTGTTTGACTGATAACGATGATAATGTAGAACTGTTCAATTTTAATACTGAAAGTCATCGCTTGCTCATTTGTTTATTAAAAAAACTAGACGCAAACTACACGCAATAAGGTTTATTAGCTAGTTTATTGCTTCATTGAAAAATTCAACAGGCGAACTCTATTACTTTTGTCTACCAAAGTATATATTATACACATTATCTTATTTATTTTGTCAAGAATATAATTATTTTACACACAATTCCACACAATTCATTTTTGTTGTTCTAACATGCATCGATTAAATTAACGTAACAAATTTAAACGGATTGAACCTAAAACTATTAAGTTGTCACAAAAAACCCTAGAGAATTGTGTTTTAAACTCATCACCACTAGGCATGGCCCGGTATAAGATTCTGACACTAAGATAACCTTGGATAAAAATATCACGGTTTCACAGTATTGTGTTTACTGCTCTACAATATATTCTTTTTAAATGTCTGGCGAAAAAACAAAACCTTTTCCCCCTTTGAATACAATATATTTTATTTTGAGAAACATTTAAAATATTTTGGAGCATTAAACATATTTCAGCTGAGCAGTAAACAATAATTCAAGTGAATCATTAACTTCTGTGGTCTTCAATTGTTTCAAAAACACAGATGTCTTTACAATTTACAAAAAAACTTAAAAACAAATGTAAATAAAAAAATCGTACTCATACCTTAGGAATAGTATAACAGAACATTTTGGCGGTATGGAAACCTTGACTTTTCCAAACCGCGGTATACCTTGAAAACGGTTATCGCCCCATGCCTAATCACCACCAGATTATGCCATAGAAACTTTACATAATGTTACACATTATGCCTTCACGCGGTAAATGAGTAGTTAGCACTGTTGCATCACAGCAATAAGATCGCTGGTTCGAGTCCTGGCTGGACCAGTTGGCATATCTGTATGCAGTTTGCATGTTCTCCCCATGTTCGCGTGGCTGTCCTCTGGGGGCTTCAGTTTTCCCAACAGTCCAAAGACATGTGCTATAGGTGAATTGAATTAACTAAATTGGCCGTAGTGTATGAGTGTGTGTGTGAATAAGTGTGTATGGATGTTTCCTAGTACTGGGTTGTGGCTGGAAGGGTATCCCCTGTGTAAAACATATACTGGAATAGATGGTGGTTCATTCCGATGTTGCGATCTCTGAAATGGAGACTAAGACTAAGGAAAATGAATAAATGAATTATGCCTTCACAATGTTAGTGAAAAAACTGATAAACAGTTTCATATATTGTCCTTTTTCATGCTATATCTAATAAGTTGATGGTTGTAAATTGAACAATAATCAACTGATAAATGTTGGCAGCCAATACATCATTTTATCTAATACACTGTAGGCCATAACATTAGTACATCCATTGATGTATTGATAGCTCGATATTTTATACTCTCTCTCTCTCTCTCTCTCTCTCTCTCTCTCTCTCTCTCTCTCTCTCTCTCTCTCTCTCTCTCTCTCTCTCTCTATATATATATATATATATATATATATATATATATATATATATAAAAATCACATTAAGGATCAAAGTAATATTTTTAATAAGTATGCACAAAAACATTCAGACTTGCCTAATTTAAATCTTATTGTAATTCAGTGTGCAGGATTTCTGATGACTCTCAAAGGCTTACCAAGCACGTACAACAAAGACTTACAGGTATATCCACAAACTACAGAAAGAAAATGTCAAACGTAACCTTTAAAAATGAAAACATTCTCTAATTTGACATTTCATCACTGCAGGAGGATAAAGAAGCCATGTTTGACACATATGATACTGTACACGCTGTGCTGCAGGTGGCGACAGGCGTCATCTCAACTCTAAAGGTGAGAGACCGGTTATTTCACAAGTTAATGCAGTTTTATCATAACCAATGGTAATCAAAAGCAAAAATGCCACTTTGGTTAAATAGTACATGAAGTGGATTGAGATGTAAACCTGTTGGACGTGTAGTAATCCATTGTCAGGGGGAAATGTGAGCAGGGAAAGGAATAGTTTTTCTATTTATGTTAGATTCTGCTTGCAATCTGTTATATTTTTCCATTTTTAGATCAATCAAAAAAAGATGGAGGAAGCTCTCAGTCCAGATATGCTGGCCACTGATCTCGCCTATCATCTGGTCAGAAAAGGAGTGAGTACTGAAGGCTATGTATTTTTATAATATTTACTATTTGCATTGGAGTAAAGCTGAATGAAGTCTGATGTTTGTTCATGTTTTATTAAAGATGCCTTTCAGAGAGGCTCATGGTTGTGCTGGGAAAGCTGTCTATATTGCGGAGTCTAAGAACATTTGCCTGTCCCAACTCACTGTAGAAGACCTTCAGACAGTCAGGTTGGTAATGGAACAAAGATGGAAAATAAAGATAAATAAGGGTAAAATGTTTAAATATGGACTTAAATTCTCCCCGTACATTAGACCGTATCTTGTCTATGTGTTTCTCAGCAAAATGAAATGATTATACATTTTTATCGTGATTTTTAACCATTTAAATATTATTCAATGTAGCAATAGTTTATAGATCAAAATATTATCTTGAATATTTTCAAACAAATACCATTTGATGACATGTTAAATGACTCTATTTAAGGGTCACAGTGCAGCCCCAACACACTGATTAAAGGTGCTGTATGTAAGTTTTTGACTCTTCTAAAGCATTAAAATACCATAATATGTGTGCAGGTGTTTAAGAAACATCCCAAGTGAACATACTTGTTTATCTGAAAAACACTGAAGCCAGATATTCTGCTTTAAAAAATGTGTTTTCTGTGCCGGAACGATCTCTTTGTTTGTTCTTTTAACCTGCTCTGCCAGTTTAGCCAATTATATTTCAGCACTCCGGGTTGCCTTGTTGGAAAACCGCATATTTCATTCATTCAGGAAGGCTCTGAGGCTACGTTCACACTACAGGCAAATTTTGCCTGAATCAGATTTTTTTTGCCCACATGTGGCACATGTCTTGACAGTGTGAACAGCCCAAACCACATGGAATCTGATCTTTCCATTTTAGATTTGTGCCACTTTCATATGTAGTCTTAAATCAGACACAGATCTGATATTTTGCAATGCGATCGCAGTGTGAACGGTTATGTTGTATTTCATGTGACTTTTACATAATCCTTGAGCGACATGCGTCATCATTCTGTGCTGCAGACGTCATCTACTCCTCAGCAGCATCAGAATGGCACACAGGGCAATTATTTTACCACAGAAAGTTGGTTGTTCATTTTGAAAAAGATTTTCGGATAGTGGATCGTGCTTAAAGGAGAGGGCACTTTCATTTTAAGGACGAACTTTCTCTCTGAGAGAATAAAGTGCAGGTGCTCAAGCACCCAAACCCCCCTTCTGCACATGCCTGTTGTTTATAACGACGTAAAATGAAATAACTCTGCAAACAGAGATAAACCAACTCTGCCTTCACAGTTCAGTCTGCGGCTGCTCATTAACCCTTGATGAGTTCATTACACCGGTGGTCAGATAGACGCGCACCGCGGTTGTCATAAATCACAAATGATCAGTGTTTTCGATCACAAGGGACTTATTTTAGGTTTTAAATACACATTAGCAGTAGCAGAACAACCCTTTACAGTTCATGAAATACACCATGGTTGCCTGTGAAAGGGGCAATAATTACATTAAGCATGACAACGTGCTTCAGTATACGCATTGTGTGGATAATTAGACATTCTGTGCTGTCCGTAACTGCACTTTTGCATACGCGGATCAGTTTAGGACCATGATCTGTTCACATTGCAAATCTGATATTGGCCACATTTAAAACAGCAGTGTGAACAGCTACGCAAAAAAAATCAGATCTGAGAAAAAATAAGATTTGAGTACTAAGCCTCGCAGTGTGAACGTAGCCTGAAAGCATGCGTCCGTGACCGAAATGCGACCTCCGATGGACAGTATCATATGAACTTCGAAATGAGACAGATTCAGTTCCACATGAGGTTATTAATTAGCAAATAGCATAAATATTACGAAAATAAACATTAGGTGAGCAGGTTTCACTGTAACTGCATGCCCTAACAACACGCTTCATGATGAGATCCGCAGTGATAAGCAATGTAGTTGTTTGCACCAGACAAAACACGACAGAAATTTAAATACAGCCATTCAGAAGCACAGAATATGAAATGGTAAGGTTTTTAATCTAGTTTATACATATTAACTCTCTTTAACATCTTTAACTATTATTAAATGTAGATGCTGAATCACGTGTTTGGTTCTAAAGTTCAATTTCAAGGTGTGAGGTGAATCTGCTGCTGCTTTCAGTATGTGGCTATAAATGTCATGTAATATGTCATTCGCACTCACATTGTTTGCATTTAACACTGAATAAAGCACATGAGGTGTACCTGAGGTGATCATTGTCATAGTTTTCTGTTGTTCAGCTGTGAGAAATAGAAGTCGTTTCTAATATATCAATTTGAGGTGTTGGTTAGAACAAAAACCAACCAACCAAGAAAATATTCCCTCTATCGCGTGCTGTTGATTTTATTTAGAACACGGTTTAAATCTGGCAACCTGCACTTCTGTTTGTTTTGATCCAGGAGTGCAATACCTAGTTCAACCACTGGGTGTCAAACTTACATAATGAACATAGTCATTTTAAACCTTTATGCTTTGCCACAATAGATCAGAATGAGCATGTTTTTAAATTTTTTTGTACAGTAAATCTGTATCTTACTCTGCTGGTATTGCAGAAAACTTTGCTTCTGATGTATTTGGGGCCCAAAAATAACAGCTTGAAGCTATATTCATGAATAATTTCTGTTGCTGTTTAAGAATGGGTATTTTGGGTGAAGAATCCCCTCAATGATTAATAGCAAAAGCAAAATTCTGTCCCTGTTTTTTGTGAAAATTTTATTCAGTGTAACAAACCATCCTAAACTTGTGACGCTGGGATTCTCTGTCTATATCAGTGGTAAATTTATTCTGACAGTTACATGCCTCAATCATGCAGTTTATTATGTGTTTGTCAGTGTTAGTCATTCCTCATTTATCTCATATAACAATTTTGCAGTTGAAGACAAAACCAATATTATTTATTAAATTGTTTTTGAAATTATTACATTACTTAATTGTTTTAGTTTGATGAGAATAGAAAAATATGTAAAGTAAAAACAAAAAAATCCCCTTTTTTTTGATTGGCTACAGGACAAACCACTGTTGTCCAATGACTTGCCTATTTAACCCAATTAAAACTTTTTAAACCTTTAGTAGCTAGAAAAATATTATGTACTGTCTTTATGGTAATGACAAAATAACTTAGTTATTATTAATTAGTTATTAAAAATAGTATGTTTAAAATTTTGTTAACTCTTCTCTCTAGTGAACAGCAAATTTTACAGGAGGGTTAATAATTTTGCCTTAAACTTTATTTAATGTTAGTTTCGTTCTCTGACACTGCTAATACCGGAATGAATGAAAATCTACATTCATGCAAATGACAAAAACATTATTTATCAGCTTATATTGCAGGTTATTACACTTTTGTAAACGTATTTTGATGCAAACAAGGAAATGTCTTGTCTCGTCTTTGACCCAGGAACATTAAAATAAAAGGCTAGCTATGTATGTGCAATAAAAATGAATCTGTGTGCTTCTCTTTTTCCTTCCAGCTCTCTTTTTGACAAAGACGTTTCTTCAGTGTGGGATTACATCAGAAGCGTTGAACAGTACAGCGCTCCTGGTGGCACATCCGAAAGTAGCGTCACCGCTCAAATCCAGCACTTTAAAACCTGGTTACAGGCACAAAGACAGTAATAATTGTCTAGTAACAAAGGTCAGTGGCAGGTGCTCTTTCATTGATGAATTTGGCTTGTTAAGCCTACTATTGTCTCTTATCCCATCAGAGATGGAGGGTTTTTCCTGTGTGATTCATTTAGTACAGTTTTGTTGGTTCATAATGAGCGCTTAATGACAAACAACATGTACAAGGAAATAGAGTTTCGACTCAATAAAGAATTACTAAGCAGTGACTTCTTTATAGTTTTATTTACATTTTGGAAACTTTTATTATATACAGCTTACATTCCACATACCCTGCATATCTGCACAGTGCTTATATGCTTATTTTTCAATCTTATACCATCAAATCATAACTATATCAAGCAAATGTCCAGCAAACATTGGAAAATAAAATAAACTGACATTTCCAGGCTTGGAAAATCATGAAATTGTTTTAAGCATGTTGTTTTGTATAGTTTTGGCTTGGGGCAGCCATTCATTTTATTGAACAAATATGATTATTTGTAGCCCCAAGCGATCGAACAAGTCAAAAAAGAGTTTGCTTTACAAAAATAGGAAATACAGGTGTTTTGTTACTGAATGATTGTCTTTTTGAATTAATCAGTTGAGTCAGTGGTTCAATGATCTGTCCCTAAAGATTCATTCTTTCACAAATACGCTGTCTGAATGATTCTTTGAATGAATGGTTTAATGATTCAAGAAGGTTGCGGGTTCGAGCCTCGGCTGGGTCAGTTGGCATTTCTGTGTGGAGTTTGCATGTTCGCCCCGTGTTCGCATGGGTTTTCTCTGGGTGCTCCGGTTTCCCCCACAGTCCAAAGACATGCGGTATAAGTGAATTGGGTGAGCTAAATTTGTCTTAGTGCCTGTGTGGGAATGAGTGTGCATGGCTGTTTCCCAGTGATGGGTTGCAGCTTGAAGGGCATCCGCTGCGTAAAAAAATATGCTGGATAAGGTGGCGGTTCACTCCGCTGTGGCGACCCCAGATGAATGGGGCTAAGCTGAAAAGAAAATGAATGAATGATTCAATGATTCATTCATTAGGTGATTCAACTGACGCTGTTATTGCATATCCCCATCACTTCATATTTGTATATTAAATACTAAACTCATAGCATTTCTTTTGCATTATTTACAATCTGAAAACATTCACGTTACATTTGAGCTGTATTTAACTGCATGAATAAAAATAAAAATAGCACTTTAGCCACCTCTCTTTTCTTTGGAGTGGAATAATGGGTCTTACTGATACTGAATTCATTTTATATAATGAAAAATGAGTGTAACTTTGAAAAAACACTTCAAAACATTAAAGTCAAGCTTTGGTTCAAGATAATAGAAAAGTAATTGAAATTGAAGTCATTTTAACTTTACAAATGAACCACATTCAAATCCAACCTGTTTAGTTTTGTATTTTGAAGAGATCCAGTGAACCATAATTAGTAGTACAATACAAGTGGAAAACCTCCCCCATAATTATCTAAAACAAAAAAAAGATTTTAAAATACTGTAATACATTAATTATGAACAACCAGAAGAAAAAAACATAAAAACAGGTCGAAAGACAACCTATATTTAAATCTACAGAGCCCTTCACATGACACACAAACAAAATATATGTATTGTGGACATAAAAAAATTGCCCAACTTTTAAATTATCTAATAATTCACATTTATTCAATATTTTGGTATATCAGCACTTGTACAGCCTCTTCACTCGTGTATCTCTCCACCTGCAACAAGTGTCAAGCAGAGAACTAAACTCACTGCAGTTTGATAAATACGCTAGCTGTTAATAATATATATTTGAGACTTTTTCAGATGAGAATGTAGCTGTTTAGATTGCAAATATGCGTTCGTTTATAAAGATTGTGCCTATTTGAAAATGTGCTTTACATTATTACTGAGGTGAGACTTCCTGGGGACATCAACAGCAGTTCAGCCTCTACTTCCCAGCTGAAAGAACTCCTCTGAAAGAACTCCTTTATTTATTCAGCAGTCTGATGGATGAATGCATAGCAGTCTATATGAAATATAATTTTTTTGGGGAATATCTAAAGCCAAATATTTAGTTGCAATCACCTATTTCACGCTCCAGAGCTAATAGATTGAACTGCAATGTTACATTTTACAGCTTAATATTATGCTAAATGAAAACTTGGTCAATATTCTTTTAAATTGATTTAATGAATACTGCTATGACACTGCATGTATCCCACCAGTGCTGATATACAGCCATATCATAGTACTACTGGTAT
>CAIGQQ010032141.1:47321-66634 GCA_903798035.1 Danio albolineatus
TTTTTTTGAGTGTGATGGATTCTCACCTCCATGGGATAACGTTCCCCATCCACAGAGTGCTCTGAGCCCTGACTGCCATTTTCTCCCCAGTGCAGGTGAAACTGGACAGCCTTGTATTGGCCTTTCAGACCTCCGCCACTGAGATGTGCAGATGGAGGAAGTGTGAAGTGAGCTGGGAAGAAGCACACGATATAACAGTAACGCAAAAATACAATACAATATTTAAGAAAAACATATTTTAGTGAACATGAGCGCTACTTCAATACTTTAAATTTAAGTGTATTGTATGGGTATGTTTGTGAATGTAAATATATCAAAACTCATGTTTTGATTATTAATATTAATTGAGAGCTTAATTTAGAGGAAATTTTTCAATATTTAACAGATTTTCTAAAGATTTCGTTTTTTTGAACTATGAGATTTCAAGTATTTGTATCTGAGCCTGAAATTGTCCTATCATAACAAATTATATAACACTGGCAAGCTCATTTAATCAAATTCTAACTAATGGTTAAATCTCAATTTCCAAAAATTTACACTTATGAATGTTTTTTTGGTCCAGGATCACACGTCTTCATGTCACTTAAGGATCACTTATGTCGTGAGTTTTTGCTCCAGAAACTTTCAATGAATGGACATACTGTAATTTATATATATATATAATTAAAAGTATATATTTATTCCTAACATAAAAGAAATGACAACATGCTACATTTATTTCTGTTTATTCACCTGAATGTCCATGATTTTCCACACTCATGTTGAAAACATCCCTATTGCCATCAAAGATAAAACTGGTCAGTTTTGGGTCATACTTCACTCTGCTCGTGATGATGTTGATGGGTGATTGTTTTTGACCTCCACAATTAGAAAAATCCCTTTTCCACTCTGAAGGCCCTGGAAAAATACAATTGTAAAGCACACTGCATGCTGCAAGCATTGGACTGAATAATAAACTGTCAACAAGGACTTTGATTTAGCGATGACTATGCAAAAATTTGAGTGTAGGTACAAATTATCGTGGGTGGTTGTTCTCACCTTCACATGTGTGGTTACAGGATAGCTGGCTCTGGTAGCACCACTCACCTGGAACACACAAAACAACCTGATGTAACTAGATCTATGGAGCGCCGCTGGAAAGTACTCTCATCCGTGACTCCAAGCCAAGGTTCAGAGCGGTCTTATGAACTAGTTATGATGGTGGTCATTAACCAACAAATTTGTTTATTTTGAGGCCATATAAAGCCTTTGATTTACAAAGTTATTCCTCATAATCAGTGAGCCATCTAACTGAGTCCCCCGCTTGATCTCAAGGTTTGAAAGAGTGGAGAACATGTGCTTGAATGTAATGGAACTTTATGACCCACCGTCCACTTGTGCACCAATGAGACCTTTCATCCCATTCAGCTGGGCTTGCACAAAAAGGAAAATTCCGTCCTAATTTACTCACCTATGTTATTTTAAAGACTCCAATGACTTTCATTGAATGGAAAAAAACTACTGAAAACTTCTTCACAAATGAAGACAGTCATACAGGACCAGACGCTGTACATTTTTACTGAATTGTCCCTTTACAAATAGATTTTAAACTTGCATTTTCTTTATTATGTAAAAGCAAAATGCTTGTTTAAGCCACTGAATTAAAAAAAATAATTGTAATTTGTTTTTAAAATCTCAGGAATGTGTTAATAATGTGTCTTGCATTTCCAAGAGGTTATTTACACAACTTAAAACTGAATAATATTTAAATTTTCGTCATTCATTTACATGGAAATGGATTTTAAGATGTCTAAAAAACAGTCCTTTGAAAATGTGTTTCAAATGGAGCAATTAATATCACTGATGTAGAAACTACAAAAAAGAAAAAAAAATGCAGCATCATTTATGTGTATTGCATGTTCGTTTTTTAGTTCTTCATGAGTATAAAATATTTAAATGCGTTAAAATCAGAATTATTAGTCAGAATTATAATTAGTCTGCATTATAAAAATGCTCACATCTGCTACAAATAAAAGTCAGAATTGCAAGATGTAAATTCAGAATTGTTAGATATAAACTCATGATAATATGTTATGTCTGCATCTGTTCTGTAGATATAAAGCATATCATAAAGAGATGGTGAACTTTAATGAAGTCCATACAAACTATATGAACAAGGTGACCCTCTGTTAAAAAATAACCTATCTGTATTTAGTAACCCAAGATGCATTGCGCTACACGATTAACAAGTCACAGAGCAATATCACTGACTATCAAATGTTCCTTGCGGCTTGATCTTGACAGGTGCAAGCATTATTCTGAAATCTTTAATTAATCAGTAGCCCAGAAAATCCCATCTGCCCAAATATATATTTAATACAGCTTTTTGTAGCACAATTAATTTTTTAAACAAACACATTCCCATATCCATATGAATTCCAATTAAAGTTATTTTGAAAACTGTGGTTTTGCAGTTCAGAGCTAATGCTAATGCTAATGCAAACTTTGAAGCTGCACTTGGTGTCCTAAAGTTCAAAAACAAACAGAGCATGTGGACTCAAAAGCTAAACTGTTTTGAATAGGCCTACTTTTGCAACTACATTCCGCACAGAGGACAAGGAGCACAGGAGTACATTGGAGAAAGCTGTAAATCAACTAAAATTCAGTTGAAAGGGGAGTTTGTCCAGTGTTGTGCTAACAATACAAACATTAACAGCGTTTTTCCCACAGTGATTAAGCAATCCCAGATCAACAGCCCTCAATCAGGGGTCAGGACTTTCATGCCACAATAGTTAGGCATATGCCATATAAGATAAATAATAGGGAATATATTGTTTTATTAGCAGTCAAACCTATTGTAACCCTGCTGAAAAGCTTAAACCTGCCTGAACTGAAAGCTGCTAAAGCTGGTTAGCCAGGCTGGTTTTAGAACGGTTTTGGCCACCTCTTATCTGGTCAGGCTGGACTTAGATGGTTAGGTTGGCTGTTTTTAGCTGTTACTATATTATTTTCTGCAGGGATGAGAATTAACTTGGCAGTTTAAGATTTTATTTATAGAATTTGAGAGCACCAACTGTGCGTTGTAGGCTAGGCTGCCACCTTTACATATTTGGCTTATTTGGACAATTAGTAGCTATAGAAACGATTTTATATTCGGCACAGCTGGTTTTATCATATAATTAGAAACATGTGTGAACCCTTTTGAGTTATGTGTGAAGGATGACAAATGTGTCTTAGTTATGTTTACATTTTGCTGCTCATGTTCACAGTATTGCGACAGTGCAAAGTGTGTTTAATTGAGAGATTAGTATGTTTAGCGTGAAAATTGATAATTGTGTCTAATTGAAAAAATTAGTTTTGGTGAACCAGTTTCTACATTTCCAAATCAAAACTTTTTATTTTATTGCACACACTATAAGGAACATACACTCTCAGAAAAAAAGGGACACAATGGTACAAATAATGTTCCTTGAGGAACAGTTTTGTACCTTTGTAAAAATTGTACCTTATATGGTACTGACAAGACCTCTTATGATACTGTTCTGTGCCTTTATGGTACAACTGAAACGAAGGTACACAATTGTTCTCATATAAAAGGTACAAAAGTGTTGGACAACTCCTTCTTTATTACAGTATCTCTGAAAATAAATATGACTGGAAAGGCAAAGTGATTTTTATGAATAATTTCCATATTAAAACAAGAATCATCATTTAAAAGTATATGTTTAAAGATAATTATAAACATACATTTTTAGTTCTATAATACAATAATACAAAACAACTGGTAAAACATAAAACTATAGGTACTGTAAACTAAACATTTAAGGCATTTTAATAAATGTTTGGTAAGCATTTTTGACACTGTTAAGGTATAAAGTGTCTTGTCACTCTGGTGGTACCTTTCACAAAGTATACAATATTGTATATGCAGGTTTTTAAAAACAAAGGTACATTTTGGTTTCCCATGGTACAAATCATGACCTTAAAAGGTACAAATGTGTTTCTTTTCTTAAGGTACGATTCTGTTCCATAAAAACTGCCCCAGTGATAAGGGTTTGTACCTTCTTTGGTACAACATTGTACCATTTTTTCTGAGAGTGTACATACAACAACATAATATAAAAGGTAAACATAAAAAATGAATATAACAAAAAATAAATTCACAAAAATCCACAAAGCATAATGCACTGCATTTCTACATCCAACGATTAAAAACATTTACAGGGGAATAAAATAAAAATCATAATAAGAGATTAACAATATATTGAAGACTTGTGTTGGATTTGTTTCATAATAAAAAATAATATGTTTTGTCATTTTAAAAATGTATTTTGCTAGATCTTTCTGTTTACAACGTTATAGTCAATAAATAAATGACAAAGGCTCTCTTTATCTGCATTACAGAAACAGATGTCCCCCTTTTCAATGTACTTTGATAAAATACATTTTATTGGGTAAAATGTATGTAGTATTTTAAAATGAATTTCCTTAATTTTATTGTTAATAGATTATTTGAAGGAAGTTAACCAGGCTCTTTTCAAATGAATTTTAACTAGAGTTATTTTACTTGGAGTAATTTTATTTTGCTTGTGAAAAAAATATTACAAGTGTGTTTGTTATTACGTATTTTATCAGTTTTTATCAGTCTAAATGTAATTTTGGGTTTACAACAGACATAGAATTTTAGCAAATATGATTTTTAATAAGTTGAATCCTTTTAATAGATAGATTTAATAACTAAAATAAATTCTGTGAAGAGTACAGGGAGATTGATGATAGACATGAATTGTTCATATGATAGAATATTCTCGAAACTGTCGAAAAGTTTTAAAAGATGATTAATGTGTCTTTTAAGCCAATTGACTAAGGATAAAGATTTATTTGAAGAGGTTATATATACATTATTCCAACTAAAGGAGGTGTGAGGAGAAAAATTGTGAGAGTAACTGATTTTGATGGAATCTGGAGAGTTTAAAGGGGATTTTTATAAATATTTTAATCACATGTTAAAAAAGTTCAGGCTACCTGTTTGGTTAAAAAGATTATGAGGAATATGTTTAAAAAATTGGGGTTGATAGACATCTATTGACCTTAAAGGGTCTTGTTGATATTCTCAAAATAAAGCATCTCTAGACCTCCTTCAGCTTTCTTATTAGTGAGAACACTCTTTTGATTCTTTGGGATTTGTTTTTCCAAATCAAAACTTTGCAAGTAATTGGCTCTAACTCATTGCGTCGCTTCCGCGCATGTCAGTTTCGCAGGATTGCCCTCTATTCCGCGCGTCCACCTGTTATGAAAAGTAACAGTAGTTTTTACGAGCTGATCCTTGTGTTAAACTTCGCCATCCATGTTCACTTTTGCTGTTAACAGACTGTACTAATCGCTAATGGGAGAATTTTGGTCTGGAAGACAAATGGTGAAGAGATGATTCTTGTGTTTGCGCCATACAGGTACTGTACGAATCACAAACTGCAACTTTGTTTCTATCAAGTTGAAGGAAAATGTTTACTTTTTGCGTTGATTTACCATTAACCAAATATGTCCATTTTGTGACGGTGTGCACTTTGTAGGGTCGTAGGGAACGGAAAATACCAGAGCATTTTCACTTATGATCTCATAGAACATTTTGGATATAGAAATTAAAACTAGGACTGGATTAATACGAATATGAAGCTGATGTGTAGCAGTGAGGTTTATGGCAATGCCAGTTTTAAGTAGTGTCGATTCCCAAAGTTTCACGTGTTCGATAAGGCTTCAAGTGAACATCACATACATACAATGTTATGAAAACCTATTTAATACATGATCATATATATTCAATAAAACTTTGTGATTAATATGTGCATTTTAGGTTACACACAACTTATAATCTGAAAGCTTTTAATCAGAGTACACTGTGGTTCAGATTAGATAGGCCAGTCTAAACCAAGAGTACAAACAGAGAGACTATCTATATTGTAAGCTGTCATCAATATTATGGCATATTATTATTATTATTTTTTTGTTGTAACTTAAATCCCTGATTAAATGTTCCAAATAACTCAACAGAAATTGATATCTGGTCACAGTAAAACCCTATTAACATTAGCCTGATGAACTCTAGTTATTTGTAATATTTGCAGAAACTCTCTGATCTTAATTCCATGCAAATCAGCTATCTTTTGACATTTTAAACAAAAAAATTCCACCACAGCACTTCTGTGATAATATTAGTTCCATGCAAATGGGTATATATGTGATTTGGTCAGGATTTGATAGGGTTGTATTATCAATTTACAAACTTAAGAAATGCAAAGCCTGTCCAGCACATACCAGGGGAAGATGTCATTCACTTCGACAAGTAAAGGATATGTCTATAATCGTGTGTGCAGATGTTTTGTCACCTTCCTCTTTAAAATTCCCAGGATCTTTAAATATGGATTCTGATTGGGTGTTACAATTTTATCATTTATCAGCTGGAAAAAACAATTCATACATGATTCCAATTATATTGTTTATCTGTAATGTAATCATGACAGCTGCAGTACGTTTTGTTTTAAAACTGAGATGTGATTTTATGATTTTATGATCTTTTCTTATTATTATATAGTAGTTATAATCCTTGGTATAAACAAGCCGTAATGCTACTCAAAACGAAAGTTAATAATTAAATAAAATGTAGCTACAAAATAATGAATTTTCAGCTGTCGATAGATAGTTAGACAGGCAGACAGACATTTAGATAGATAGATAGACTTACCTGAGCAGAGCTTCAGAGCCAGCAGAACAGATGAGAGGGCGAGAATAGCCTTCATGTCTATACCAAAACAAATCTACCTGCCTTGTGACAGGAATCATTTTTATACACTCAGGGAAAGGAAGGGAGGGAGATGGAGAGAAGGTTTTACAGGTAAAAGGGGAAATGACAGGTGTAGGACAGCCAACAAGGGCATTTAATGAGGACATTTAACAACCTACGGCTAGCTGAACCCGGTGAGGTGATCATTGAACTTTGGCTAGTTTGGCGAGTTTGCTTTCATCCAGCCTGCAGAAGGCGCTATTACCTAACTAAAACAGCAGTAGTCGCTAACTTGCTAACAGAACTTTTTAATGATTGTTATTCCTGTTGCAGGGCATGTTGTGTGTAAAGTTTGCCATTGACACAGGCTGGATGGTTCAAACCCTCTGCAAATTCCTTTACAAATGAATGCTAGCTGTCTGTATGCAACTATACATCCATAGAGGGAACATTTCAATCCCTTCAGGTGACTGTGCGACTAATTAAGCACGTGGTGTGTCAGGACATGTTCGCACGTTTTGACTCAAGTGACTCTTTTGAGAATGATGAATGGTGTACAACAAGGCCACCTGTCTTGTTAACCATGTCTTGTTGCTTTGACACTGAAATCAGTTAGCATGACAAAAGCGTCTAATTAGAGATAAGGGAAAACAACAATGCTGCTATCATAAATCACCCCAGCCCTTTACCGACGCAAGGAATGCACCCCATTGCTCTCTCTATCCTCGCCACATACGATGCCGTCTTGGGCTTTTAAAGATGAGAAGACTGCGTTGTAAATTAAATTAATGTTAGCCTGCTCTCAATCATTCATCATTCCAATAAAATGACTGGAGCTGTTGTACTGCATCGTTAAAAACGGAGAGACCTATTAAAATGTCATTAAAGTCAACTCAGCATGAAGGTCTGCCCTGTTGAGCCTTAGCCAGCCAAGATGGAATGGATCCATTTTATGGACATCGCATTGCACAGTTGTGCGATTACGAGAGAGTGAAGTGGAAGGTAATCAGTTGGAGGCAAACTGACGAGGGAAAATTAGAGAAAGCACTTAAATGTACTGTAGTGGCCCCTGGTAATAGCCCACTGTGAACCGGACCATAATGCCTCACTGACTTGTGACTCATTGTTGTGAATCATTATCTATTTGATTTTACAGTAGGAGGCATGAGATTCAGTATTTTTGTGTTTTACATAACTGAACACTTTATACACTGGTTGTTTTGGACCTTTTTTGACTATTCCTGACACCACCAGTGGCATTGCGAGGGAGGGGACTTTGGGGTCTTAAGCCCCTGATGTATTGTCAAAAGCCACTGATCTTTTGTAATATGTTGCACTTAAAAAAATCGGTTATACAAAATTAATTTTGTTATTCAAGTACTTAAAATTACAACATACATCATGCACATTCCACTTAACGCAGCTTTTGTGTTGGGTATTTAAATAGTCAGCTGTTTAGCAGTACCTGCTTCTATCGGCAGGTGGGAGTGGGACTGTTGTCACATGGCAAGTGTTAAAAAAAAATCGTCATATATTTATTAAGCTGAAGCTGATTTGGTACTATGGCAACTTTTTTTTCACGAAACTGAATAGTTTTAACTACTTTTTTGGGTCTAAGCTTCTCCTCACGCCCATGGACGAAGGGTCAACCAGGCATTATGATGCCAGTTAAGAGGTTCAATATGGAGACAAAGGGGTCAATTAGCCCAAAATTAAATGTCTTGGTAACTAGGGTTGGGGGCGCCACGGTGGCGTAGTGAGTACCACATTCGTCTCACAGCAAGAAGGTCGCTGGTTTGAGCCCCGGCTGGGTCAGTTGGCATTTCTGTGTGGAGTTTGCATGTTCTCCCTGTGGTCGCTTGGGTTTCCTCTGGGTGCTCCGGTTTCCCCCACAAGTCCAAAAACATGTTGTATAGGTGAATTGTGTAGGCTAAATTGTCCGTAGTGTATGAGTGTGAATGAGTGTGTATGGATGTTTCCCAGAGATGGGTTGCAGCAAGAAGGGCATCCGCTGCGTAAAACATATGCTGGATAAGTTGGCGGTTCATTCTGCTGTGGCTCCCCCAGATTAATAAAGGGACTAAGCCGTAAAGAAAATGAATGTATGAACTAGGGTTGTGTCGATATATGATACCATCATCCATCGCCAATGGCCGATAGACATCACAATGCTGAGGCGACATAGAGTATCCTCCCGTCGCAAACCCACTCGCAAAAAATAGACACTTTTGGGACATAGGCCTCGTTTACACGAATACGTCTGAGTTTTAAAATGGCATTATAGAATGATAATGGTCCACATCCACACTGGAGTTTCATGTAGCATTTCTGAGCAGCCCTCTGTCCGCTGAAAACGCACATCACATGACCTTACAGACACCCACAGCTCCAGAGCAGAGAGCAGTGCATGTCAGTTTATCAAGGATGTACCGCTGGATCGTGTCTCACTATAGTTGTTAAATGTGATATTTAATTAATCTTGTCTCTATCTATCGACTCTTCTGTCTTTTGAATCTATCAGGTAATGTGTCACAGCGTCAATACACTGCTTTAATCTTTCGATTTCACGCTTGTACTTAGTAATGCTAGCGAAAACCTCAGAAACTGTTGGTTCATTCCTGTTGGCTGTGCAACTTTTTTACCAACCAAGTTTGTCGACGTCATTATAACGACAAAGATCATTCTTCCTATTCATGCCAGTCCTGCGGAAAAAGTGATTGACAGGTGGTAATTTGTGTGTAACTTGTGTAACTCATCTTTATTTATGATATAGTATGGGTAAAACAAAGCCCATGCGGGTCAGGTAGTTGAAACAGTAGGCTATAAATAATTAATTTGTTATGAATTAATTAATTATTCATAAATAATAAATTCACCACCGACTATGGTGACGATGCCAGCGCGACATTGAAATCGACATCGTCTATCGCGATGTTTTACATTAGACATCGTACGATGCCAAATTGGTCGACATCGCCCAACTGCTAACTTCACACTTAATAATTATAGGTGATAAATGCATATAATATATTGTTTATCAAGTTAAGTTAAGGTTAAGACAAAAAAAAATGTAATCACCTGTGGGACAGTAACAGTTAAGTGGTTAGGGTGTTACAAATGTTACATGTACTTACTATAGTATCACCCCATCCCTAGCCACATAGGCCTATATGTAATTAATTCATACAGAAATTAATTACTCAGTATTTAAATTAACAGTTACACTAGAAAAGGGGCACCTTAAAATAAAGTGTAACCAAAGCCTGCATTTTACACACCCTGATGTTGTTCCAAACTCAAAAACTTTATTTTGTCTTTGGAAAACTAAGAGAATCAAATCAAGAGCTTTCATCCATTTCTTCCGATACGAGATGACTGCATTATTTGATGAACACGTTCAATTCACATGTAAACACTGATCAGAGAATCAGCAATGCTTGCGGGACACACAGCAACCAATGAGGTTCAGTCTTGTACATCATGTGGCATTGCAAATCAACTCATAAGGTTTGTCATAAAGATGTCATAATCAGTGTGTATGGCTAAATTAAACCTCTTCATCACTTGTGTCTTTCTGAAAGTTTTGGCTTAACTTGCTTGGTTCACTTGACAGAACTTTTTGACCATTGGTTAACATTTTAAAGCTTTAGACGTGTGGAAAACAAACTTTCAGTGGTTGTTTTCTTTATTTGTGGGGATTTTTACTTCACAAACATAATGAATGTATGTACATTAATGTATGTACAATGATGTAAATAATATTTTGACCAATTACATGAATAAAAGGACAGTTAAAGACACATGAAAGATTAAAACTGCAGTCATATCGTCTTAAATTCCTAAACTACCGACAGGGGGTGCTGCAGCTCCATCAGACCTTCACGCCTTCTTTCATGGCTGATTTCAAATTACATGCTCTTTATATCAGCATATCTTATCAGGTTTTGGACAGCAATTGGCAGTTTTAAAGTACACGATAAACGTTATGCTATCTTGCACAGTCTTGAGAAGTCCACGGTTTGGTGCCATTTTTGTATCCATAATCCATCAGGGTGGAGATAATCATAATTTTAGCAAAGGGGGACCCCCCCCACACACACACATTTCTATTGGAGACTGGGTAAGAGGCTGAGAGTTTTTGGTCATTTTGAGGAAACAAACATCACATAGAAATTTGTCTTTTAAGCTCTTTTTTCATTATATACCTGAATTATCTTTTTTATTTGATCAAAAAAAAAGACAAAGTAATATATGATAGCAAAACAAAACCAAAAAAAAAAAACATGACAGACTGCTAGCACAAAGCCTTTCTTCACAATCTGACTTGATTTAAATACAACTGTAAATCTTTACATATATTTATTTGTATAGTGCTTTTACAATGAAGGTTGTCAAAGCAGCTTCACATGGATTATAAAAAATTGAAACAGTGTCAGTCCAGTTTTCAGTGTGGAAGTTCATTTTAGTTTAGTGTGGTTTAATAGTCACTACTGAGAGTTTAAACACTGAAGAGTAATCCATCGATGCGCAGCTCTACATGTCCCCAACCATGCAAACCAGTCGCGACAGAAAAACTTCACCAATCAGAGAAAGTGAAGAATTAAAAAACCTCGACAGAAACCAAGCTCAGTTGGGCACGTCCAGTCTAGGCAGTTTCTCCATCGAGGAGAAACTGCGATCACCGGCTGGTGAACAGGCTGGCCCTTCAGGAACAATTTGAGGACTCCAAGATTCTGGAGATAAAAACACAAAACTTTTTTAGAGCTGAATAACGTTCATCTCACACCATAGGACCATTTTGAGATTTGGCTCAAAAATGTAAAAAATGTAATAACACAGCAGTTGTTATAGCAAACGCTCCATGGTAGGCAAAGAAATGTTTAACTATTTAATGCATTTTAATTTTGTGGATGAAACATAGTCACTTCAGTAGGAATGTGATTGGAAATTTCATGTTTGTTTCTCAAAAAGTTGTCTCACTGGCCAACATAAGTCTAGTCTTGTTTAAGAGTACAGCATTTTTGTTTGTGTGGTGTTTTTATACAATATTACATCATGGACAATGGTTCATGCTCTTTTTTGCATGCCTGCACAATATAATGGAAATGTATTACTGCATCTAAACTTTTTAGAGGGTATTTATCTGATGTTTGAGATAATATAAGGTATTACTAACTTTATTCATTCTTTTTTTTTTTCTTTTTCATTTTTTTACTGAAGGGCCTTATGGTGATGCAAGAAGGTCACTGGTTCAAGCCTCGGCTGGGTCAGTTGGCTTTTCTGTGTGGAGTTTACATGATCTCCCAGTGTTGGCGTGGGTTTCCTCCGGGTGCTCCAGTTTTCCCCACAGGACCAAAGACATGCGTTATAGGAAAATCGGGTAAGCTAAATTGGCTGTAGTGTATGTGTGTGAATGAATGTGTATGGATGTTTCCCAGTGATGGGTTGCAGCTGGAAGGGCATCCGCTGCGTAAAACACATGCTGGATAAGTTGGTGGTTCATTCCACTGTGGTGACCCCAGATTAATAAAAGGACTAAGCCAACAAGAAAATAAATGAATAAATTAATGATTTTTTTACTAAAATGTACCATACAAATGTCCCAAAAACAACTCTTAATGATATAGAGATAGTGTGAGAGCAATTTATCTTCATCATTGGACACTTAACGTCTTTTAGTTCTATATATTTTATATGAAATGATGAATATGTTTTTCTCTATGAGACATTTCAGTAAACAGGGGTGTCACACCAAAGCACAACATTAGAAAATTTGATAGTGGTTCCTGAAAAGTGAAAAATTAGCATATAGTGTCACACCATTATATCTTTTTTGCACATTGTGTTTTAGATAGTGTACGTTTCTTTCTGCTTAACAAGGTTTTGCTTCAAATAAGTTAGTAAACTGCCATTTCACTATATGGTACTTCAGCTTAAAGTCAAGTAACTCCCGCAAAGTTGCTTTGCATGCAGTTTGCCATTTTACAACATATTTTATAAACACATTTAATATTTTTGCTGTGCCTAAAACATAAACCTGTTGATTTCTGACTCACTGCCCAGTCAGTCAATGAATAAACAATATTTTTAAATGAAAATGCCTGCTAATGAAGGCACCCTTACATCACTTCTAGTAATCTAAAATAAATAAAATCAAACCAGATAACAAATTCAAGCCAGATTAAATAATTTTTTTTAAATTACTTCTTTCAGCCACAACATTATGCACCTTTTTAAAATTGTCATTATTTAACAGCAAGCACAGGGCTTTGATGCATCAAAAGCCTAAGAGGATACGCTATATGCTACCTTCAAACCAACTAGAAATAACCCTGAGTAGATAAGATGATATGCAAACACTGGCATCGGATGTGCCTCAATGCCTTCCTTTCCTCCATATGCAGCACTTTTAGATTTGGGATACAGACATTGTATTATTCCTGCCTGCAGGGTTTCTTTGTACAATATATTCACGCTTAAAGAGTAAAAATGTAGAACTTATAGGAAGCAAACTCAGAAGAAATAGCCAAAACACATTTAAAATCTCTATGTATATTAAATAAAATAAAAAAACGAATCAAAGTAAAATTATTTTGATCATGTTTAAAGGGATAGTTCGCCCAAAACTTAAAATTCTGTCGTCATTTACTCACCCTTCGCTTGTTACAAACTTGTTTGAGTTTCTTTCTGTTGAACAAAACAGAAGTTATTTAATAAATATCATTTGTTTGTCATATGATTACGGGTTTCTAACATTCTTCAAAATATCTTCTTTTGTGTTCAACTGAAAAAAAGAGACTCATAAAGGTTTGGAACCACTTGAGGGTGAGTAAATAGTGAGAACATTTTCAGTTTTGGGTGAACTATCCCTTTAAGCATTTCCTAACAGTCCTGACAGTATTAAACAGTAGAGGGCGCTGTGCCTTTTCTGATAACCAGAGAGAACAGTCCATGCAGCAGGAGGAGAATTCCCTTTTGATGTCCAACTCTTCTTCAAATCCGAATAAAAATAAAAAATAAATACAAGTTCTCTGAGCTGCGGTTTCATACGAGTGACATCATTCAGTTGACATGAGTCAGTGCATTTCCTAATTGGAAAAAAGCTTAAGACCTCTACCAGGTTCATTATGTGATTCTATCTTAAGTCCTTTAATAAACAATTAACTGTGCAATAGAGTGGTTAATTTGATAAGAGGATGATAAACATTTTCATTTGTTTGGGTCGCCATTCATCAGGATCCCACGGGGGGTCGTGGCAGAATGCGGAGCGAGTGATTTTCAACGATCCCAAGAGGTCAGACATCAATCAGAGCTAAAGCCGAGCAGCTCGGTGCAAAAGCGGCCTAATTGGTATACAGTAAGATCACCTGGAAGCGCTGCTGGCAATTCATAGACCCTCGTTTCTGAAATAAAAGAGATTTGTATTCATTTCAAGCTCAGCTGCATTTTGCAAATGGAACGGTTATTGGTTACACTTCGCTGAGAGTCGTCGGGCACACTGGCTTCCTGTTTTGTGTTAGAAGGTCTGATTGCCTCCTTAGATGTTTTAATCCACTTTGAATAAGCCGCGAGGAAGAACGAGAACAGCCAGAGTCCTGACAAATTGTGGGCGCTTGTGTGCGGTAAGGATCCAGATCCATCTTAATTGAAACAAAGGCATCTTGAGATCGTTATCCACATGCATATTTGAAATATGTCTGCAATTTAAATGAACAATCAGCTGCTTCTTTATAGTTATTAGGATCATTAGCATTAATAAACGCACCTGGCAGATATGATTACCAAGCAAATAAGAAATGCCTTTTCTCAAGTTCAGATTCTATTCAGCGTTATGTTTGCATGCTGGTCCACACACTGTAAAAAGTGATTAGTTATATTTAAAAAAACGAGTAACCTGTCAGCTTAAATTATAATTATGCACATAGTCAAGTCAGCCGATTCGAATGTTATCACTCCAGAATTGGCGTTATCAGTGGTTATCAGCTGATAGATATGGGTCACTAGGGCCTTCAGCGCCTACTGGTAAGCTCAGAAGGCTGTTATCATCCATCCACATGGGTAATCAGCCATATTTCACATACGGCTGCAGCCAGAAGTTAACGAGAATTATTTATATTATTTATTAAATTTTCCATTAATTGTATTTTATTAACGTCTACCCCTACCCCAACCCTAAACTCAACCGTCACAGTAATGTATAACCAGACCTGGAGTCTTCTATATTAGTTGATTAACCATGTGGATTGATGATAACAGCCTTCTGAGCCTACTAGTTGGCACAGAAGGCCCTAACCACTGATAAAGCCCATTCAATCGAGTGATAACATTCGAAGTGGGTAATAGTTTTAAGCCGACAGATTTACTCACTTGAATGAACACTTTACAACACTTAACATTTTACAACTCACCAGTGGTGGAAAGAGTGCTGAAAAGTCTTCCTCAAGTAAAAGTACCAATACTCGCCCAAAAATGAGTAAAAGTATCTGTTGTAAATATTACTCAAAGTGGCAGTAAAAAGTAGCCCTTCTAAAAGTACTCGCGAGTAGTGAGTATTACACTGTGAAAGTCTGATGTGTTTAGGCATGGGATGATAACCGTTTTTAAGGTATACCGCGGTTTGGAACAGTCAAGGTCTTCATACCCCCAACATTTTCTGCTATACCGCTCCAAAGGTATGTGTAAGATTTTTTATTTACTTTTTTTTTAGTCTTTTAGGTGTAAATTGTAAAGACATCTGTGTTTTTGAAACAAATAAAGACAGTAGAAGTCAATGATTCACTTGAATTATTTAGCCTGACATGTTTACTGCTCCAAAATACTTTAAATGATTCTCAAAATAAAATATATTGTGTTCAAAGGGGAAAAAGGTTTTGTTTTTTGGCCAGACATTTTAAAAGAATATATTTTAGAGCAGTAATCACACTACCGTCATACCGTGAAACCGTGATATTTTTATCCAAGGTTATCATAGAATGTCAGAATCTTTTACCGAACCATTCCTAGATTTTGTGCATGTGTGTCTAACATTCTCATGAAACATTCTGTAATGCATTTAATTATTATTTAAGGCAATTTCAGTCTTCATAAAGTTGACATCCATCATCTTCTCATCAGTGATATGCAGTTTAAACAGTCTCTGGATCATTGTGTGCGATCTTGGAGATGTTTTTGGAAACTTTTAATGCTTCCAAATGGTTTGCTGCATGTATGATGCATCAATGTCTTGAAGTTGTTCAGTATGATGCAATTAAATTTCTGTGTGTGGTTTGATTGCACAGGAATCACAGAACTGATTTTCCACTTTAGCCAATTCCCATAGACAAGAAAACAAAGTAGCGACTGCAGGTTGAAGGAAAAAAGTGTATTAATAATATATCATTAAAAATGTACTGAAGTGAAAGTAAAAGTACACATTTTTAAAACTACACAGTAAATTACAATTCCTGAGAAAAACTACTCAGTTACAGTAATTTCAGTATTTGTAGTTTGTTAGCTTACACCACTGCCACTCACCTAGTCTATGTTCGCACCTGTTGTTATTTTTTTCATTTTATTAATGTGCATTTATGTTCTGAAGTTTTCATAGAGCACATAAATGAATCCACATAAAACTTTGAAATGTGACATACAGTGAATTTGTTGTTCATCTAAAGTTATATTTTGTTTACTATATTTATGAGGTTAAAAATAAAATATAAAACAATCAAATAAGATCAAGTGCTTTTCTTAAATATTTAAACTTATGTATTTTATAAAGCCAATTTTGTACATTTTCTGAAACAACTATAAACATATATCATAAAAGATATCCTTACTGTGCAATAAACTTTCTTTTTCTTTTAGAATACGTTTATTTTACCAAAATAAAATATGATCATGCCTTGATTTTTAATTAATTAATTTAGACCATAAGGTCTGACTTTGCTAAGACAAAAGTCTTGTCACTTAACAGAAATAATGTACAGAATATAAAGTTATGGTGTAGTGGAAAAAGAATTAATATTGTGTATGACTCCCATGAGCTTGGACGACTGCATCCATACATTTCTGCAATAACTCCAATAACTCATTAATAAAGTCGTCTGTAACGGCAAAGAAAGCGTTCTTGCGGGACTCTCAGAGTTCATCAAGATTCTTTGCAATCATCTTCAACGCCTCCTTCTTCATCTTACCCCAGACATGCTCAATAATGTTCATGTCTGGTGACTGGGCAGGCCAATCCTGCAGCACCCTGACCTTTTTGCTTTCAGGAACTTTGATGGGAAGGCTGAAGTATGAACAGGATATCCTGCTGAAGAATTTGCCCTGTCCTGTGGTTTGTAATGTAATGAGTGGCTCAAATGTCTTGATACCTCAGGCTGTTGAGGTTGTAACCCCAAACCATGATTTTTCTTTCATCAAACTTGACTGATTGGCTCCAAGCGGGGTTCGAAAAGGTCTTCTGCAGTATTTGTGAGGTTTGCAGTTCAACAGATGATTCATTTGAACAATCTACCTTCTGCCACTTTTCCAAATAATTAGCTAGAAGTCAAGTTATGATGTGTTGCTCTTTCAACTGGGATCAAAGACAAGAATTGTTAGGTCGTGTATGTGTATACTGTAAATATAGAGATAGTTCAGATGCAAAAAAGGGCTCTCTAAAAAACAAAAAACTAAATCAAAGTGCTGTCTAAAATATTCTGATAAAATTATTTTCATTTCCTTTAAAGTGAACTTAAAGGTTTTGCATCTGAACTCTTCATATGTATATCAGTGTTAAATAATAAACTCAAACATTTTTTTTGAATTTATTTTAACTTTCTCTTTAACTTGGACTTCCTTTAACTTTACTGCCAACAGGGGTGCAAGCAATAAATTAAAAAGTGTTACAATAAATCATGTTTTACACTATAAATCTGCTTCATATATTATTCATGCGCTAAATATAGAAATATTCAAGCAAAAACAAGCAATATAACAAAATATGTTGCTTGTGTACAGAAAACTGGCCTATCACTTTCAATCCTGTAAGACCACACTGCTGAACCAGCTCCATTTCGCTTAATAACAGAATTTCTATGCTGATTTATCTGTAAGACCAGCATCACACCAACCTGCATAAACCAGTTTGGATCAGTTTAAAATGTGTGCTGGTTTATCCTGCATTTTTCATCAAGGATATACACAGGCATGGCAGAGTCATGTTAGTTCTTGAAAGGACAAAATAGTAGGCTATCCGACTGTGTTTTCAAAGCAAAATGCTATTTGGTCTGGCTCTCTCAGTCCCGCACAGTCACCTCTCATAATAGCTCCCTGGAACAAAATAAACAAGCCATCGCATGGCCTCTGCCAGTGTCATAATATCATTTCCGATGGGTAAATGTTTTTCATCCCCCTAGTGCTGCTGTGAGGTACTTAAATAAAACATTTCTCTCAAAATATTAATGTTTCATTGCTCCTTCTTCCTCCCAACCCCAGCGTAGTCTCCGACCTGAGTCTGAGAAGCTTTCAAGTTTATGGAGGGCAAGGATACCTTATGGAGGAAGGCCCATTTTTTTTACATGCCAGAATTTATTAATGACCTCCAGTGATTTGGCAAGGCTGAGACAAGCCGAGAGAGCAAGAATCTTCATAGCCAAATCCTACAGAGGCCCCTTCAGTTGTCAGCTTTGGTTACCTGTGAGCAGAGGATCCTGCTTGGGAATATACTTGCCAGTTTTCAGTGATTTAAGAATTTTAGGTCTACTCTTTTTGTCCAGTTTCAACTTTTTTTGCATGCCCTACATACTTGAAACTTAAACAATGTACAGATACTTGATGCACTGTTTTGGATGTGGATCAGATATTCTATAGAGGGCAGCAGTTAGGTTGTAGAAATCACTTTGGTTTTTATTCATTAATCGATTAATTAATTCACTATTTATTCATTTTAAGAAGACAGATGAAGAGTTATGAGGTTGTTATTCAGTATGCTTCTGCTGAATTAGCTATGATTTTACATAATTGTAGCTTATTTTTTAAACCATCAGGCCCAGCGGTGGAATTCCCAGTGAAAATTGCATTTACATTTACGCATTTTGCAGATGCTTTTATCCAAAGCAATTTGCAAGTGAGAGAAACAACAAGCCATTTATCATAAAGAGGCAACTATTCACAAAAGGTACTGTGCAAAGTTTCAGACATTGTTAAAAAAATACACGCTTAATGAGGGATTAAGGAAACGGGGAAAGATGTGGAGAGTTTTTTTATCAGAATGCATGTAAATATTCACAGAACAGATGAATTTTCAGCTTTCTTTTGAAAATGGTCAGGGATCCAGCAATTCGTATGAGGCTGGGAATGAGATTGGTTGTTCTTAAATAGTTGTTTTTAAATGGTTGTTCTTGTATGGTTGTTCTTAAATAGTTGTTCTTAAATGGTTGTTCTTGGTGGTTGTTCTTAAATAGTTGTTTGTAAATGGTTGTTCTTGGTTGTTGGTTCTTAAATGGTTGTTCTTGTGTGGTTGTTCTTGGTTGTTGGTTGTTCTTGTATGGTTGTTCTTAAATGGTTGTTCTTGTATGGTTGTTCTTGGTTGTTG
>CAIGQQ010032141.1:66644-79777 GCA_903798035.1 Danio albolineatus
ATGGTTGTTCTTGTATGGTTGTTCTTGGTTGTTGGTTGTTCTTAAATAGTTGTTCTTGTATGGTTGTTCTTGGTTGTTGGTTGATCTTAAATGGTTGTTGTTGTATGGTTGTTCTTTGTTGTTGGTACAATCCATGACCTAAGGTAACTGTACTTGTGTTTATTAAAAATTGAAGTAATTTGATCTGACGGCTCATTTGACAGTCATCTGACAATCGCAACTCTGTTCAGGAGATATTTATGGCTGTAACTCAAAAAAGAAATAGTCTAGTAGTCTAGTCTAATAGTCTAGTCTAATAGTCTAGTCTAGTCTAATATTTTGCCATTAGACTATTATATGTAATTTCACATTGAACAAATTAGTGATTTGTTTTGGCCAGCAAGGGCTTCATCTTTCTTTGGTTGTGCAGTGCAAAACTGCTTGATTGTCTTTTCAATGTGGCATCTAAGGGTCTAACATCACCGCAAGATTCAAGGCTATACAAGCGAATTGTTCTAAAACAACTCCCACAAATTTTTGGGCAGTTTCTTATTAAAATTATTATTTAAAATGAGCTGAAACAACATTTTTTATTTTTTTTGCAACAACTGAATCGTTTTGTGTTCAATACACTTAAATTTGTAAAAAACAAATTAGTTAAATAAATTCCTTTATGTTGTCCCAACACAAGTGAAGTTTTATAAAATAATTTTGAGAGGACCACGTGCTTAGATTTGACCAAGGCTGGTCTCGCATTAGCAATCACATGATCTACCAATCAGATGAATCCAAACACACATACATAGTCTTATCTCCTTACCTTAGTCGTCTTCATTTTGAAGAATCCCCCCATCCACCCCGATTCCTTCCCCAGTTTCCTAGCGTAATATAGGGGAGTTCTCGAGACCTACCTGAGCTCAGACACTCCTCTCTCTCCTAACTAAACAGGAGGGAACCCCGGGCTCAAGTATCCTCCGAGCTCAGAGCTCTCTCTTGAGACAGCATGACAAACACGCATTTACCTTATCAAGCATCAGCTAAATGTGAACTCTTGAATTGATTGTGTGGAACCCAGAATTTTTTACAGTGCAATATATTAAAAAGTGCAATTTCTTTTGAAATCAGGCTAATGTCTCACATGTGCTGAAAAGTGGAGCCAAAAGATTTAACCTTGGTGTCTGGCTGGAGTACAGGTAATGAAATTAATGCAATATGATCCAAGCAATCATTTGGTTGCTCATTAAGGCTCATAAAGTTCATCCAGGAACTTTTTTGTTCTCCAGAGATGTGAACAGTGAGGAACCCAAAACAACTCCTCATCTTTGCATTTTCACAACTTACCAACAAAGTTTCTCTACAATATGAATTTACTTTACAATGTTACCTGTTTTTTTTATAAGCAAATTCAAAATTGATTGATCAATTTGTTATTCTTCTCCAACAATAGATTGCATTTTCTTGAAGCCGATGCCATCAGCGCGTAAACAGCGCACCACAATCCATCACCCTCCAGAGGAACACCTATCCCATCATACCTTTCACCCTCCCCATCTGACACGGCTATAGGCCTGCATATTCCTCATACCTATTCACCCCTGCCATAATTAATAGAGTGTCATGTACAACAGTCAATATTCTTAATATCAATTTTACTGCTTGGCAGTCTGTGACAAAACATGTGCTGAGGGTTTGAGATGCTAATTTAAAAGCTGCTGGTGGATTGATTGTGTGATCACGCATGGTTATTCCATACTTGTAAAAGAGCGGTGCGCGGAGACGTGTGGCGTGGAGCCGTGTCTCTTGCGATCATACATTGCGAGTGCTGATTAAATGTGCCGTCACTGAGTGCTACATCTCAGCTTTATCACCCTGTGGGGGGAGGACTGGAGGAGGGTGAGCTGCCGGATGATTCAGGGTGCCAGTGAGGCCTGGAAGTCTAAAATTTGGAAGATGCTTTATTATAGCCTATTGTCTTTACTATAAACTTTCATTTGTTAACTTTAGTTAAAGGGATTGTTCACCCCAAAATCAAAATTCTGTCATCCATTACTCGTCTATTACTTGTTTCAGTCCTTTAAGAGTACGGTGTTGTTTTAAGATATTTTAAAAGATATTTTAAGATATTTAAAAAATGCATAAAACCTGTTACCACTGACTTATTTGTCTTTCCTACCACAGAAGTCAGTGGTTTCCAGCTTTCTTCAGAATATCCTCTTCTTTAACGGAAGAAAGAAACTCCACCACTTGAGGGTGAGTAAATATAAGTCAATTATTGTTTTCGGGTGAACTTTTTTTGTTAATTTTATTTTTGTTTCATGACACTTTATGCCAACTAAGGCTCATTCTGAAAATGTAGCCCTATATACATTATTGGAGATCACAAATTATGTAGCCAGATTTACGTATGGCTGCATTTCATCTTTAAAATGAACACTACCAGGCAGTATGACGCTGTTTCTTTTTGTACTAGCAGCTGACCTCTTACCTCCATTTGGACGGCTTTCTTACAATTACCAGATTTTAAGGTGGCTTGCTGCATATGCCAGCAGACTTGAAACTCAGAGAGGAGTTGACCGTGACAGCGGGATTCAAGTCTGGTAAAGAACAATTCTAGAAAGCAGGAAAGCCAAAAAATAAAATAAACAAGTAAATAACTGGGTGTCAATGTGGTAAAATCTGAAAATGTGGTAAAAATCAGGCAGCGAGGGCTTTTATTTTTCTGGATTGCTTTTCAAAGCATTGTCAGTTGGGTTTAAGGAAGTGGGTGGGCACTGGTCAATCTGTGCTTTTAAAAACACTATCGGTTGGGTTTAGAGAAAGGGGTGCGTGGGGGATTGGTTGGTCGATCGTTCAGTCAGTTAGTCAGTAAGTCAGTCGACAGCTGCCTCTGGTGGATATACAAGAAAAGAGCAGACCTGAATGGAGCTCACAAAAAATTGTGATCCCAAAAAGTGCACACAGGGGCCGTTGACTGATTCACTGAAACAAAAACTGCAAATAACTCCTGGGACGTATTTGGCACTCTCCAGAAATGTGTATACTGGTAAGTTTTTAGAATGAGCCTGGGTTGCTTTATGCACAGCATGCTGGTTGGTGTGAAATTCTAATCAATAAATGAATATCAAGTTATGTGAATAATATGTAAAGAAGAAAGTAATTTGAACCTTTAAAAATGTAATGCAATTTAATTACAAGTGATTTTTGGTATTTGGTTATGCCTATACAGTTTATCTATTACATGCATAGAATCAGTTACGACCAGCATTTCTTGACCTTGTACCTTTTGTAAAAAACATGCTTTTTTGTTTTGTTGTCTATTCAGAATAACAGATGACCAAATGTATTTCCTAAATTTATTGGCAGTTAAACCATAATGCTACTAGACCTTATTGTAAAATGTAACAAGTAATGTCTTGACTCAATTGGTTCATGTCTTGTTACTGTTTAAAAAGTCTGTAATGTGCTTAATTCTGTGATATATATGTTCTTTGGGTTAATTTCTGGTGAGAAAAACACTATGCTAAAAAGTTATGTCATAACAAAAAACGCAAATCATGGATTGCACTTTTTCCAGCAAAAAATCCCTGCCTCGGGGTCTTTATTTTAACAGTGTTAGAAAGGACCAAAGCCTAATGAGGATGACTTTGAGTATTAAAATTATTGCGCAAAATCACATTTTAACATTTATTCTCATTAAGTCTGATCCACATTAAAAAACTGAAATCCACTGTGGCGTTTTACTGTGTTACTCCAGGAACTCTTAACTTTTCATCTGATTAAGCACACACTAATAACCTTTATAAGCACCAGTCTAACATATAATTAACTTCAAGACATAAATTGCTGTTTTAGAAGGAAAGATCAGAGATATTGTGAAATATTGACTCTACTGGTAAACCTAATCAGCCCCTTAATTCTGTTCTCTCCAGAAGTGAAGCAGAGTTAAAGAGATAGTTCATCCAGAAATTATTTAGCTCCAAACCTGTTTGAGTTTCATTCTTCTGTTGAATCCAAATGGATTCAAATATGAAGACTGTATGGCTTTGTTTTTAGTCAAGCTTTACAAATAATATACATAAAGTTAAATTGCACGTGATCAACTTGTGTGCTTGTGTGCTATATTTCAAGTCTTCTATAGGATAATATGATCAAGTACATTTACATTTTAAAGGATTTAGCAGATTCATCCGAAGAATCTCTCTCATGAACATACTGTACACACCCGCAGCAGTAGGCTGCCCAGGGAGCAGTTGGAGGTGTAGTGCCTATGGCTTTAATTGATAGTGGTGGGAGCATTAGTATTCACTCCGAACGGTTCAAATTTGCACATACTTGCAGTCGCAGATACATGCGCTCAATAAAGCTAGTGACATCACTGTGAGGGTTAGCGTTAGGGGCATGGTTGTATGTATACATTAAAAGCATTGCATGCAGTCTTAGCTTGCATGTTCAGCCGTTCTGATGCCGTTCCTTTTCACACTTCCTAGTTGACCACTTATCTCCATGTGAACGGCTTTTTCACTGTTAGCAGTTTTGACCGTGACGACAGGGTTTGAGCGAGACAACGGGGTTTGAGTCTGTTCCACAAAGCAGGTAAGACAAAAACAAAAGCAAAATAATAAATAAATAAATAAACAAGTAAATAACAGGGTGAGAATGTGGAAAAACCTGAAAACGTGGTAAAAATCAGGTGGCTTTTGTTTTTCTGGATTGCTTTTGAAAACTGTACCTACGGTTACTAAAAACGTTTTATGGAAACGCCAGGATGCGCAAAAATTTTGAAAATGCGCATAAAAAATTAATGCCCACTATACAGGTGCGGTTCACTGTCAGAATGCAGTTGATTTGCTTGTTGATGATTACCCAGGCCTGGACAGCTCTGTCTTCTATCCTTGTCTTTGGCTAGGCAGAACCTCAGTTTTTAGCACTACATAGTTTTGATTCTGGTAATCATGGAGCATTATTTTTTGCACATGACCACACAGAACAAAGTTGTTGGCATCAAAAGACTTGTAGGCCTTTAGCTTCTTTCTTGTAAAATCATTTGGAGTTTCAATGAGATAGTTGTATATTTTGGGCTGGATGCTTGGCCATTTCGTCTTACCCATTATCCATTGGGAGGGTGCTGCTATTGCAAATGGACCTGTCAGACGAACGCCGCTCACTTTAACGTTAATTTTGTGGAATAACTGGGTGACAGGGCGCCACGGTGGCGTAGTGAGTAGCACGTTCGTCTCACAGCAAGAAGGTCGCTGGTTCGATCCCCGGCTGGGCCAGTTGGCATTTCTGTGTGGAGTTTGCATGTTCTCCCCGTGGTTGCGTGGGTTTCCTCCGGGTGCTCCGGTTTCCCCCACAGTCCAAAGATATGCGGTACAGGTGAATTGGGTAAGCTAAATTGTCCATAGTGTATGTGTGTGAATGAGAATGTATGGATGTGTTTCCCAGAGATGGGTTGTGGCTGGAAGGGCATCCGCTGCGTAAAACAATCGCTGGATAAATTGGCGGTTCATTCCGCTGTGGCGACCGCGGATTAATAAAGGGACTAAGCCGAAAAGAAAATGAATGAATGAACTGGGTGACAAGCTGTTATAATACACTGAAAGCAATGTCTAAATAATATGTATAATGTGTAATCAATATAACTTTTTTCTGAGTCAACAACAAACTAATCGGAGGTCATCTCTTACTGTAAATGTTACTGCTCCCAGTTTTTTTTCTGCCACCTCCCTGCCCGCGCATCCTGAATGTTTACAAACATGGTAATTCATCTATTGGTACGTTTTTTATACGATATTGCGCATAAAGTTTATCCGTATTTTTGAATGGAAACACAGCTACTGCTGGTTGGGTTTAGGGAAGTGGGTGGGGGCACCGATTAAGGGGGTAAATTGGTGCTTTTGAAAACACTGTCAGTTGGATTTAGGGAAGGAGGAGGGTGGGTCGGTCAATCAGTCAGTCAGTCAACAGTGGGTTCGCAAGATATATTTTTATCAGGGCTGTCAAAAAATTTATCGTGATTAATCACATCCAAAATAAAAGTTTAACATAATATTTGTGTGTGTACTGTGTATATTTTATTATGAATATATAAATACACACATGCATATACTTGATAAAATGTTGGTTTATATTTAGATATATAAAAAATATATGTGTATGATACAAATTTTACATTTGAATATGATGTAACTACTTTGATGTAACTTTTTTACATATAGTTTTGGCTTCTATGAATGTGTTTATCACATATACATAAAAAATATAAATAACAAACACACATATTATGTCAAAACAAACTTTTATTTTGGATGTGATTAATCACGATTAATTCTTGGACAGCCCTAATTTTTATATTTATCTACACAGCAGCCTGGTGGATTTGCGAAAACAAAAACTGCACAAAAAAATTGTATTTGGTGCTCTCTAGAAATGTATAATGTATATATTCAGAATGAGCCTGGGTTGAAATCTTTAGACAGACATTTTCACCAACAATTCATGATTCACCAACACATTATAATTCGTATTGCCTTATAATCTTTGTTAAGACTTTAAATTTAAACATATCACAATTAGGCCTTGGTCACACTTTACTGTACGATTTTATTAGTTAATGTTTGTTAACTGACATAAAATAAAAATGAACAATACTTGTACAACATTTATTAATCACAGACAAACATTTACTAATGCAGTATTATCATTCAAATTCAGGCTTGTTATCATTAGTAAATGCACCGGGAACTAACAATGAATGACTATATTTTCATTAACTAACATGAACAAATACTATATTAAATGTATTGTTCATTGTTTGTTCATGACAGTAAATGCATTAACTAACATTAACTAATGCTACCTAGTGTTACCTAGGCCTTACATTACATTAGATATGCTAGATATATGTACAAAATATCTACAAAAAGCTACAAACAGCTATAAAAATGTCCTATTTGCATGTGTTCCACAGACAAAAGAAAATTCATACGGATTGGGAACCACTAGAAAGTGAGTAAATAGATGACAGAAATCTCACTTTTGTTGAACTGTCCCTTTAAGCAAATGACAGCCTGGCACCAAACTCCTGCCTCAGCTATAACCACACATATCGGCTACCCTTGTCTGTCATCTTAACAATACCCTGCCCGCCAAGACATCTCACGGGCATCCATCACTGGCCTGTTTATATGGAGAAATTCCATAGAAAGCAGATGCCACCAAGGTCTTTTACCCAAATTGAATTCTGTCCTGGATCAAGGGTCAGCTTTTCGTCTTCTCACCCCTCTCTCAGTGAGATTGCTCTGCGTATCGGTGAGGCAGCGAGTGGCTCTGTACTGGAGCTGATGAGGGCAGAAGAGAAATAGAAGGTCATGGACACAAACGCGGAGTAGCAATCTTGTTTCTCCAGCTCAGTTTACTCGCTCTCTGGTTACTGCGAGGCACACAGCCTATGCAACTATCCGTTTGTTTGTCTAAGTGTGTGTGTGTGTGTGTGTGAGCAAATCTGTATGGGAGATAGAGAACATGCGAAAATTGCGGTTCCATCAAAGCAATGCAATGTGCAATTCCGCAGGACAGATTAAAGTCAAAGAAGTTATTCCCCGTCTGAATGCAGGGGACTGACAGACAGCTCAGACCTGAGTGAAAGAAGATTACAAACATCTTCTGAAATGAAGGTGACCTCGATTTCATAGATCTGTGGATGTTTACCATTCTGAGTGACTGGACAGTCGATACCTTCATATATGAGGGACAGCAGGAGTGGAATTATGTGTGTGTGTGTGTAATTAACATCTGCAGTGATACATGGAGGTCAGACTCTAATAGACTCTGGCCATGGATTTCATTGTGAGGGATGTCGCTAGGTGAGATCTTACTAATGCAAGACAGCTCTGAGACCAGAAACTGATTGGAAATAAATGAGAGAGCTGAATTAAGACAAGGCAAAGGTGGATTAGCCGGAGCTTCTTAATGAACAATGTGATGAAGTGAATAAAACACAGCTGTGGTTGATTAAATGAGACAGACAGCGCATCTGAAGTTGGCCATTCCTTCAGGACCAGTAATTGGTGGTGTCAAACTCACAGCATTGCGTCAGCCAAAAAAGAAAATCAGTTTTTCAGTCATTTGAGTCAGGGGTGTCCAAACTTGTTTCTGCTGGGCCACTGTCCTGCAGAGTTTAGCCCCATCTTTTATTAAACTTCACACCTGAACCAGCTAATTATCTTCATAATATTCAGCAAATTCATTAGTTAAGACAAACTTTGAGGCGGGCTTGTGAAAAGCCCAACCTGACTGCTTAGAAGTATCAAGAAGCTTGCAATAGTTGTGACCGTATTACTAGCATGTTTTAACACGTTTTTCCATAATGAAATACTGCATCTTTTAATTTGGTTCCAAGTTTGTAGCACGTTTGGCATGCCAATGTGTTTATTGCTTGGTTTAACACACTGTTGGCATGTTTTAGTGTGTTGTTAACCTGATTTGGTTTAACATATTACTAGCATCTTTTAATACGCTATCAAGTTTCTTGCATGATTTAGCATACTGCTGGCATGTTTTAACATGTTATTATGTTTTTACAAAGTTTAGCACAGCGTTGGCATGTTTTAGGACATTATTATCATGTTTGTAGCATGATTTGACACTATTGACATGTTTTAGCATGTTAGCAAAGCATTGATTTAGTATGCTTTAACAAACTGCTAGCATATCATGTTGTTATTAGCATGTTTTTAGCATGTTTTGCATGCTGCTAGCTTGTTTAAATGCTATCATGTTTCTTGCATGGTTTAACACACCGTTGAGATGTTTTAGGACATTCCTACTTTTTTGAAGCATGATTTAACACATGATCACATTTTACCACACTGCTAACATGATTAACACACTGTTAGCATGTTTTATCCTGTTTGTAGCTTGTCTCTAGCATCTAGCACATGTTGAAATCAATGTTTAAAACATTGGTTGCATGTTTCCTACAGGATTTATCACACTGCAAGCATATTTTAGCACATTGGTAGCAAGTTTCTAAATATACATGGCAAATTTGTAGCATGTTTTAACACATCGCATGCATGTTCGCACGCATGCATGATTTACCATGGTTCTAGCATGTTTAACACACGCTTTACATGTTTTTAGCATGTTAGCATACTGGCAGCATGTTTTAGCTTATTGCTATTGTATTTTTAGCATATTTTACAACACAGCTAGCATGTCTTAGCTTTATTCCAAAGTGTTAGCACATTGCTACCATTATTCAAACATGATTTAACACAATGCTAGCACATTAACACATTGTTTCTAGCATGATTTAGCACACTTTTAGAATGTTATAGCATATTATCAATTATATTGAATTACCAGGTGTCAATCTGAGCAAGCCAGCGCCATCCACAGATTCTGAATGAGATTCAGAGTGACAACGAACAAAGCATTTAGATGCTGTCACATTTTTTCCTCACAAATTTCAGTGACATTTTGCGTATAAAAAAGGTCCATTGTGAGGAACAGCTCACTTTGAAGTCATTTTCAAACCAAACAGCTTTTCTGTCAGTCAGTGGGGAGAATTTGCATGACCAACTTGAACACAAGTGGAAATCTGTGTGGTGCAGAATGTTTTTGCCTTTACATGGATTTTGCAGAGCAACGGTAAATGTGACCTCACCTTTAGTTCGTACAACAGAGAAAAGGCATGTAAGCAAAAACTTTAGATATTCAAAGCATCCTGAGATTCATGCTTAGGACCGAACATGCATTGGCTGGGCCACCCAGAAATATAAGCTTTTTTAATGCTATTTGACCATAGAAAAACAACATTTACGGGACAGTTCATGTGATTTCATGAGATTTCAGGATTTTTCCTATTCAAGTAGATAGGACTTGGTCTTGGATGCTTAAAATAGCTGCAAGTTGCAAATATGGCCACCGAGTGAACAGACTTTCTTTGAAAAGGGACTTTAGAATGAGCTGTCCTCAAAATGAACTTCAGCAGTCTAGGTTTGCTTGCATCAAACAAACACACCTAGACTGTTGAAAAGATGGCTCTTATTTCACTTTTAAACTCAGTTTAACTAAGTTTAACAGAGGTATGGATGCAAAACATACATTGAAATGAATAAAAAACCTGACAGCACTGCTTTGGCTCCTTTATACTTTAAATCAGCTCCTCATGAACTCTCAGCAAATTACTTGCAAAATGTAATTAATTATTATATTTTACTGCCCTTTAAAAGTAATTAGTTATATTACAATGTTACTGTCTCTTAATTGTCATACATTACACAACTTTTGTTTTACTTTGGAGTTACTTTCACCATAAGTGAAGACTCATGGTGCAAAACAATAACTATCACTATCAGAATAAATAATAATAATAATAATAATAATAATAATAATAATAATAATAATAATAATAATAATTCATTCATTTGCTTTTCAGCTTATCCCCATTATTAATCAGGGGTTGCCACAGCAGAATAAACCGCCAACTTGTCTAGCATGTATTATACGCAGCGGATGCCCTTTCAAGCTGCAGCCCATCATCTCATTAACACACATACAATACATACAATTTAGCTTACCCAATTTAACTATACCATGTCTTTGGAGTTGTGGAGGAAATCCATGCGAACACGGGGAGAACATGCAAACTTCACACAGAAATGCCAACTGACCTGAATGGAACAGTGCTACCCACTAATAGCAATAACAACAACAACAACAACAGCAACAATAATAATGATAGTAAAGAACTAGAAAAATGATCAAAGTCTGGTAAATATGGTAGAAATAACACACACACAAAGGACAAAGGCTGCAAATAATTAATACCACTTTACTTAGAGCTTAATTGTGTCATTGTAACTTGAATTACTGATATTGTAATGAGTACAATATCACCAAATATTCTCTAAACTTTTTGTGATTCAGTTTGAATCATTTTGACAATACACTCACACTCTTGATAATTTATGTTTTCGCTCAGTGAAATGTTCCCTATAGTAGGGGAAATAATGATGATGGCTGTTATAAATGTTCTGGTACCTGACATCTGGATGATTTTTATTTTACTATTAAACTAGTTTAATTATTGAATTACATCATGATCACAAAAAAACCTACTGGCTTACTAAATAAATATATATATGGCGTAGTTAGTGTGTGTTTCCTCCGGGTGCTCCAGTATCCCCCACAGTCCAAAGACACACTCTATAAGTGTATGAATAAGCTAAATTGGCCATAGTTTATGTGTGTGAAAGAATGTGTATGGGTGTTTCCCAGTGTTGAGTTGCGGCTGGATAGCCATCCGCTGCGTAAAACATATGCTGGAAAATTCTGCTGTGGCGACCCCTGATTAGTAAAAGTACTAAGCTGAAAAGAAAATGAATGAAAGAATATTGTTTGATATCTTCTGCAGATCATGTTGTTGACCGTTTTGAGATTTGATGTTGATTGTGAAATTAACAATGACAAAGGAATCTGTTTAGAGTATTAATGCTAGCCACGATTTCCTATACTTTAAACCACTGGCATATTTTATTCACAAAAGATACATAGATTCTTGAGGGGGAAAAGCATTTTTTCATTTCATTCTGGTAAACAGGTAAAGAATTCCTTACAAAGCCCACACGTGTTTGGCCTTGGCATAAACCAGAATGCTTCAGCAGGTAACAAACAGCCCACCCGAGGAAGATAATAGTATGTCATTATGTCTGAGGAGGAGCTTGAGGATTTTAAAGCCTGCGCTATGAATGCTGCAGTGTCTGGTCCTCTGCGTCATTGCTTGTATAATTGCCTTTAAGTGGCATCATTAAAAGATTGTGAAAGAGACAGCGCGGCTGTTTGGAAACAACATCCTCAGCAAAATCACATTATCATTTTACACAGTGCTGTCAATCCACAAGGATACACTTGATGAGAATATTTATCGGCAGTGCGTGTTGCAGCAGAGCTTGTTTTGTGCAAAACTGTTGCATTTAAAAGTGGGCCTTTTTAAAAAAAGTGGTCTAACTGATTCCCGGTGTAACTAGGCACAATTCAATTCAATTCATCTTTATTTCTATGGTGCTTTCTTTTACAACCTGCAAAGTACCACGTAAGTACAATGAAATAACGGTGTACTTTTCTGTATGTATAGTATAAGTATAATGAACGTATGTGTAGATATAAGGGAACAAACTGTAATGCTTGGGTGATAAGGGGGGTAACAACCACATATGCAACACGCAAAGTACTGCGTACGTATATTGATTTTACAGTGTACTTTTCTATAAAGTGCAAAGGAACAAACGGGTAATGTTTGGGTAATAAGGGGGTAACAACCAGATATGCAACACGCATAGTATCGTGTAAGTATATAGTACACCGTAAATGCAATATACTTCCGTGGTCCTTTACGTGTTGAATATCTTATTGTTAACCCTCTATTAAGCAAACATGGTTTGTTCCTTTGCACTTTATAGAAATGTACACTGTAAAGTCAACATAGTTACACAATATTTTGCGTGTTGCATATCTGGTTGTTACCACTTTATTACCCAAGCATTACATATCTGGTTGTTGCCCCCTTATTACCCAAACATTACCCATTTGTTCCCTTGCACTTTATAGAACACTCTTAAAAAAAAGGTTCTTCAGTGGTTCTTCAGAAGTTCTTTGCGATATTTGAGGTGCTATTTAGCACTTTTACTGTGTAAAGAACCTTTAAAGCACCATAAAGGTTCTTTAGTGCTTCTTCAGTGGTTCTTTAAGGTGGTTATGGTGCTACAGTATATGGCACTTTTACTGTGTAAAAAACCTTTAAAGCACCATAAAGGTTTTTCTGTGTTCTTTGGGGGGTTTAAAGTGCTATATAGCACCACTAGTACTGGTAAGCACTTGTTCTTATAGCTAATTCTCATAACTCTTATGCCGGTTTTATTTGCGGAAAGGGTAAAGTAACATTATGAGCACCTTAAAATATAGGTGCTATATAGCACCATTTGACAAAAGTACTAAATAGCACCTATTTTTTTAAGGTGCTGTATAGCACCAAAAAAGGTTCCCCCCTCGTTACGACCAAAAAAACAGTTTTGGTGCTATTTAGCACCTTTTTTTTAGAGTGAAGAGTACACTGTAAAATCAATATACTTACGCGGTACTTTGCGTGT
>CAIGQQ010032141.1:126029-136115 GCA_903798035.1 Danio albolineatus
ACACACACACACACACACACACACACACACACACACACACACACACAAACAGAGACACAAATGTTTGTTTTTGTGAAAATTATTAATTATAAAATGAACCTATTACATAGGTTTCTATTCATTTTATACTGTCCAAGCCGTATATTGTATTGCCCTCATCCCACCCCACCCCTAAACCCAACCATCACAGGAGACTGTGTGTAAATTTACTCTCTTATTAAACTCATTCTGTGTGATTTATACGCTGTTTGAGAAATGAGGACGTCAGCAATGTCCTCATATTTCATCTCCTTTTTGTAATACCTGTCATACCTGTGTCATTATACAGATTTGTGTCCTGACATGTCACAAAAACACGTACACACACACTATGGCCAATTTAGTTCATCCAATTCACCTATAGCACATGTTTTTGGACTGTAGGGGAAACCAGAGGAAACCCATGCAAACACTGGGAGAACATGCAAACTTCACAGAGAAAGGCCAACTGGTCCAGCCAGGACTCGAACCAACGACTTTCTTGCTGTGAGGCGACAGTGCTTACCACTGGGTCACCGTGCTGCCATGAAAAGAATAAACAGTCATAAATATTTTTTGTTATTTATGGATGTTTTCTGTTTATTTAAACTTACAAATTATATTATGAAACCTGATTTCTACTCCAAAAACATTGAAAAGTGAACAAGAGATTTTTTAAAATATATTTGTAGTAGTTGGAAATGAACCCAAACATGGTTTTTGTCAGTGCTTTCTGTCATTTACAGATTTATTTACAGAAATGTTACTTAAATACTTGTTTTTGGTGCAGAGATCAAGGTCCCACAATGCAATTCAAAGCTAAAACTAACAAAGCACCAGTGAATCTGTTTTATTTATTTTTAAAATTATTATTTTTTAAATTTTATTTATTGATATTCATGGCTCCAGATTTTCACTAACCATTCATATTCATAATTTGGGTTCTTTTTCCTTCATGCCAGTGCACTTAATATTTGCTACACTCTCAGAAATAAAGGTACAGAAGCTGTCACTGGGGTGGTACCTTTTGAAAAGATACATATTTGTACCTGAAGGGTCCATAATGGTACCTCAAAGGTACTTTTTAGGTATATTTAGCCATTAATATACACCTTTGAGGAACCACTGTGGACTCTTTGGGTATAAATATGTATCTTTTTAAAAGGTATCGCCCCAGTGACAGCTCCTGTACCTTTATTTTTGAGAGTGTAGAGCACTGTGCTGTCAATTTATTAGTTCGGTCCAAAACAAAAGAGAGACAGGTAAGCTATAGCGGAAGCTATTACTGTGCTCACATGACCACTAAACAGCACTGTAAGTTCAAGTGAGAAGCATTATTCAGTACTTACAATCGAAATTTTCTAAAATATGGACCAACAGGTCTAAAGTTGGGTTAAAAATGTCATTTGAAAATAAATGTTTTATTTTTTGGTCCACATTTAACCCAGCATTGTTGGGGAGTGCACTGATCCACAAAACAAAACAAACTAACTTACTTACTCCCAGGGCCGTTTATATCGAAGTTAATATTTAGCCGCACCATGTTGGTGTTTTGTAATATCTCATTTTTACGAGGTGGGTTGTTAGCCCAACGCTCAACCCCCAACATGGAGGACCAGGACATACACACATAAAATACGGACAATTTCATTCATTCATTCATTTTCTTTTTGGCTCAGTCCCTTTAATAATCAGCGGTCGTCTACAGCGGAACTTATCCAACTTATCCAGCATATGTTTTACGCAGCGGATGCCCTTCCAGCTGCAACCAGACACTGGAAAACACCCATACAATCCCAGCACCCAGAGGAAACCCACACAAACACGGGGAGAACATGCAAACTCCACACAGAAATGCCAACTGACCCAGCCAGGGCATGAACCAGTGTCCCTTTTGCTGTGAGGCAACATCGCTACCCACTGTACCATGTATTTACTTTAGTAACACTAACTTAACCTTGGTATTGTGGCAGAACTGTGGTATTGTGGTATGTTCATATGTTCGTTATGCATCTATCAAAGGAGTTATGACATATAAATACTGTATTCTTTGTTAAGTGAAGTGAGTGGTTGTGCATGTGTATTGACACTTAAAGTATTTTCACAGCAAATTCCGTAAAAATCGTTTAATTAGGCTGTGTTTTGCCATAGTAATGAGGTGTTATACAAATCTATAGTTATCTACAAATATTTTAAAAACAAGGCTGTTATAATTTTAGGGGATGGTGCTGTTTTGGTTAATAAAATCTGCTCAACTCAAGCTCCAGTTATGCTCAGCTCAAGCTACTGTCAAATGGCATTTCTCAGAGACAAAGGTTTTAATATTTTTAATATTACACCAAATGAGGTACTGCTGCCAGCATATGTAGAACCTAATGGCTTTACTCTCAGAAGTTAGTCTGGAGCACTAGATATCGCCGCTAGCTTAAAAGAAAAATGACACATTGCAATTTCTGCAAGTTAAGTCTATTTTATTAGCAAAGCATTCGTCAGTTATACAGTTGAAATGGAGAAAAAGGTGAATAATTGCATTGCAATTTGTGCGCCCCTAAATTTTCTGCTTGCACTTCTAAAATATTTCAGTTAGAGGCAACTATGCGCCTAGTAAAAAAAGTTAATCTGGAGCTCTGAGATTGCTTTAACGCATTCAATTAAATCAAGTGGTAAAAGTATGAAGCATGAAAAAAGTGGCAGTGTCGCTTTCGATTTGACTTGCAACCATGAAGCAGCTTTCCAACAAGTTCCTGTTTTCGTTTTAAAGTTGATGGATTAAACAGATGAAATGAACCAGAGAAGATTTTGACATAAAAGGGCGGAGCCTCAAAGCCACACCCACTTTTTACATAATCAGTGCTGTCTAAAGATTTTTTCAAATAACAAAACAATTGTCTGTTCTTTGCCATATAGTATTTCAATGCAAATGTCGTCAAGCTTCAGGAAACTCCCACTCATTACACTGTGGACACTGGAATAAAGCTAATAATATTGTAAATAATATAGCATTTCTTGCACAGACGACTTATTTTCTGTGTATCATCAGAAGCCACAAGTTTTAATTTAGACTTGTCTGTTTGTGTTTATTTTTACTGAAGTTTATTTATAATTTCGACATGCTTATGATTGACCCTGGCTGGTCTCGAATTAGCTAACGCTTGATTCGCCAATGATTCTTGATGATTCTTAACTCACTATAAATAAGGTCAAAGTAAGTTTTACCTTAGTTCAAGAGTTCACACTTAGCTGATGATTGATTAGAAGTGTGTTTGGCATGCTGTCCCGGCAGAGCCCTAAGCGCAAAAGATTCTTGAGCCCAGGGCGCCTTCCCTTTTTCGGGCGAGAGGGAAGTTTGAGCTCAGTTAGGTCTCGAGAACTCCCTTGCTATTTATGGCCAATGATGAATTACGGAATGCTAGAGGGAGTTATACAGCTGATTTTAGGCTCGTCTATGGTGCCAATATGGTTTGGTCAATTCATCTGTGTCGCAAGTTTTCTGGACTGTGGGAGGAAACCGGAGAACTCGGGGGAAGCCCACACAAGCATGGGGAGAGCGTGTTAACTCCACACAGAAACGTTGGCTGGCCAGTGCCATTCTTGCTGTGAGGCAACAGTGCTAACCACTGGGCCGCCGTGCCACCTTATCTAGGAGAAGAAAGGAGGAGCAGGGGTGGAAGGGGGGATTCTGAGTCAGTAATCACCCTATTGGTGAATCATGCATTAGCTAATGTGGGACTAGCAGCAGTCAATTATAAGTATGTGATTCTCTCGAAATTAGTTTAGAAATAAACTTCACCTATCTTAGTCTTTAAGAATTGCCCATCAACCCCTTCTCCTCCTCCCTTTTTTTTGATAGGGCGGCACAGCGGCCCAGGGGTTAGCACTGTTGCCTCACAGCAAGAATGTCACTAGTTCAAGTCCTAACCAGGCCGGTCGAAATTTCTGTGTGGGGTTTACATGTTCTTTCCGTGCTCGCATGTGTTTCCCCCGGGTCCCTCGGTTTCCTTCCACCATCCAAAGACATACGACTGAAGTTAATTGACTAATCCAAGTTGGCACCATAGATGTGCTCTCTGTTAGCAGTTATCTCTTTGCAGCAGTTCCTATTTGGTCATTAGCTGTAAACAGTAGGGGAGTCCTGCAAATGAGAGGAAGGCCCAGGCTCCCAGGCTCTCTCTCTAGACAGCATGCCAAACACACTTTATAATCAATCATCAGCTAAGTGTGAACTCTTGAAATCTAAATTATTGACTTTTCACACTATTTGACTTAAAAAAGGAGCACATTTTTAATAAAAAATATTTAAAGTTGATCTGAAGAAAAAATGTCTGAATCTTTGATGGGCAGAGAGTGAGTTAATGACAGTGAATTGTTGGGATGAACTATCTCTTTAAGGCAAGTATGCTCAGTTTTCTGTATTCAGCTGTAATGTACATCTAATTTTGCTCTGCATATGTTTCAATGCATGTCACAGTTAATTCCAGGGTAAAGTTTCATCGCAATTACACCCTGCCACATCTGATCTCCAGCTAGTTTGACAGCCTGATGTTTCCCGTAATATTCCGGAGGGTAAATAGACACAGCCATCCATTCTCCCGTTTTCCAATTTTGATTCCACTCATGTTTGCCAATGGATCAGGCCTTGACCTAATTAGAGGTGATTCTGCAGGAACACTAGAAAGCTGAACTGTTTTCTGTTGACTAGTTTTTTTCCACATCACTGTCACTTTGATCACTGACTCAAATTGTGTCCAATTCAATGCCGTCAAGATGTGGCCAGAGGGGAATCGGCCTGTGAAAGTGCTTAACGTAATTTGTACCGCTCTGGCATTTTAAACACCATTGTCTGCTTGTCATCACTTCATGGAGAAATGGACTTGCTCTTCCAACAAGATCTCCTCTCAGTATAGCAGCACAAGAGTACAAGCGTAGCTTCGAATGGAGGTAATTGAGCTGATTATCTTAAAGTGGGAGATATCAAATGTCCTATTTGATACTATGTGGTACTTTTTACCAATATGGTTCTACCTGTTGAAAAATGATTCAGATAGTTGCCTTAAATATCAAGTATAATTGATATACCAGAAAGCTCTGCATTACTCTGTATTGTATTTCATTGGGATTTCACCATAGGTGTTTTTCAGAGCACTGATGATTATTGAAAGTGGAGAGTTCAATGTTATGCACATACAGTTCATTCGAAAGCTATCCATAGCGCTTCACTTTTTCCACATTTTTTTATGTTACAGCCTTATACCAAAATTGATTAAATTCATTTATTTTCTCAAAATTCTACACTCAATATCCCATAATGACAATGTGAAAAATAATTTTTTTGAAATTGTTGCAAATTTATTAAACCTGAAAAATCCCGGTTGGGTCAGTTGGCATTTCTGTGTAGAGTTTGCATGTTCTCCCTGTGTTTGCGTGGGTTTCCTCCGGGTGCTCCGGTTTCCTCCACAGTCCAAAGACATGCGCTACAGGTGAATTGAACAAACTAAATTGGCCATAGTGTATGTGTGTGTCAATGAGTGTATATGGATGTTGCCCAGTACTGCGTTGCAGCTGGAAGGGCATTTACTGTGTAAAACATATGCTGGATAAGTTGGCGGTTCATTCCGCTGTGGTGACCCCTGCCGAATAAAGGGACTAAGATGAAGGAAAATGAATGAATGAAACCAAAAGAATACACAGATGAATTGGACCAAAGTCCATTTAAAGACTCTAATATACTAAATGAAATCAAAGAAAGAACTGAAAGTAATTTCAAGTAAATTCAAGTAATTTCAAACTAAATACTAAAAAAGTTAAGTCAGTTTTAAGTTTGTTTGGCAGTTAGAAAATGTTTAATTAGCAAACTAATTCATTAATGTATATTATTCCATGGTCTGTTGAAATTCTTGATTCTGATTGGCTGGAGGGTGTGCATTATTTTCAGTGAAACACACAGGTAGAAAGTAGACTAAAGAAGTCTGTGACTGGGAATGTGACCGGAAACACACTCCAAGTGTGACTGGGAATGTCTTATTTGTCCACCTGTGATCAGACTGATGAAATCGCATCTTAATAAAATTCGCAGGTGTAAACAGCACGCATATGCTATCTCTATTTACATATAAATTCCAAACATTATGTAAAGCTAGATTTAAAAAAAAACTCAGAGAGAGTCTGGAGTAGTGCTCATCCAATTAGTGCAATTCCATAATAACACAATTATTTTATTCTTAATGTATTAATATTAAGCAAAATGCAACCAATGGGTGTAACAATTTCCTCCAAATGTCACAGCAAAGCATGAACATTACTTTTGGGCCTATTGCATTTTCAGACACAGAGTTTTAACACTCCACTCACACTGATTTCAAGACCCTGAATATTTTATTGCTGGAATATTTAGGTTGTTTCATTTTGAAGTTCATGGTCTGTGAATCCTTGAGAATCAGAAGATCCCCTTAATGTGTTTTACATTTCCAGCCTGCTGCTTAGCAGAAATTGAAATTCAAGGAACCTTCTCAGATGCTTTAGTTGATCCATGCAGAATCCAAGAAAACCATACAGGGATAAATCCTGGCTTTTGATCACCTAAGCACAGCTGCCCAAACTCTAATCCAACAGCGTTAAAGCAGCTGAATCTCCGGGCCGACGACAGCAACTTGAGTGGACATGGTGCTTTTCTCCACGCTACTGTGATCATGTGTAGTCATAAGTGACCCAACATTTGCATCTCCAAATGATGCTCTTAAAAATCAACCAGGGATGGCGAACCATGAACCGAGCACATATGCGCCCCAAGCTGTTCTCCATTTTACAGCCACATCTTTTGGGACAAACTCACTGAAATGGTTTATCAATATCGCAATATAAGAAGTGTTAAACAGAGTTTGCAGAAGAGAAAGAATCATTAATGAGTTGCAGGGAGGAATATTTTTTCTCCAGAGCCAAACACCATGAGAGAGCCATCATTCCAGTGAGCTGACAGATGAGGAGGATGGTTCATTTGTATGGTACATCATTTAGCAATTTGCCCTCTGACAACAAACCGAATCGTATTTCATGTTTCTTGTCGGCCCCCAAGTTCCTCTGGCAATTTAATTATCTTTGTTGAATTTCTGTTGATGGTTCATTTATTTTAGAAAAATTAGAGGTGTGAGTAATGGAGCAGAAGTTGCATGCCCAAAATATCCATGGGCATCAATATGCACACCTGTAGTGGCTGTCATAAAGACATCTTAGAGGAAACTTTAAGTACGCCTGTTTCAGCTGCAAATTGTGGTAAATTTGGCCCGCGGACACCATTATGCATGCGAATTACAATATAAAACGTCTGCCAGAGCAAATGCACCCTTGGGACGAACCAAGTGGCCATTATGCGAGGAGAAGAAATCAAGCTAATAACAATGCATCTGTGCGCAGTTCCATTGGTCGGGTCTGAAAACGGGAGATTTAGAATTGCAAATAATATCAGATCAATAATGTTTAATAAGTAAATACACAGATGGTGAGCTTGCACACATTAACATAATTCAGGCACATCTGTACGTGTGTGTGTGTGTGTGTGTGTGTGTGTGTTTGTGAATTTAAATGTGTTTCTGTGAGAGAAGAAAAAGGCAGAAATAGTAAGTGTGTGTCTGCATGTGCGTGACTGTATGTGTGTCAGTGTGTGTAACTTAAGGCTGTCTTGGAGCCCCGAGGCAATGTCTGGACCACTGACGACCAGGCTGACACAGACAGCACTGAAGCAGCTAGTAAGCTGCACGACAGCTCGCGCTAATAACTCAACTTGCCGAGTCTATGAGGGTATAAAGAAGGAGGTCTATACAGTAGACAAAAAAAAAAAAAAAACGATGAATGTAGAGATAGTCAGATGGAGTTAAGTTTGAAAGTAATAAAGTTATTAATTACCTCCACATGAAATCACGAATCACGAATTTAACCATAAAGACCCCATTTTATTTCAAATGAAGTACTTTTGCATTCCTTGTTTGGTCCCACTTTATATTAAGTGTCGCTTATACCAGTGAACTTACATGGTAATTAGATGTGTAAGTAATATGTAACTACAGTGTATGTACACACGGGTACATAGTATTTACTTGTGTAATACTGGTGTAACTACACTCATGTAACAACCCACTGAATAGTATGTGTAAGTACAAATGTATAACAGGGCATTGGTAACAACACTAGGAAAGTACACATCTGTAAGAAGAATTATGTAGATGCAGATGTTTTCCCACTTCCACACCTGTTTGCAGATCATGTACTTGTGAACACTGTATGGCAGAACTAATGCTGCGTTTACCACAGGTTACAGTGTCAGGTAAATAAACCACACACAGTTCCATTCAGGAATAAAACTATATTTATATTCAGGAATAGAACACTGCTACTGTGTATTGGAAAGAGAAAGAACAATCTTATCTTGATTCTGTTTTGGCTCTATTCGGACAATATTTGGGTTCCACGGTGGCGTAGTGAGTAGCACGTTCGCCTCACAGCGAGAAGGTCGCTGGTTTGAGCCTCAGCTGGGTCAGTTGGCATTTCTGTGTGGAGTTTGCATGTTGTCCCCGTGGTCGCGTGGGTTTCCTCCGGGTGCTCCGGTTTCCCCCACAAGTCCAAAGATATGCGGTACAGGTGAATTGGGTAGGCTAAATTGTCCGTAGCGTATGTGTGTGAATGAGAATGTATGAATGTTTCCCAGAGATGGGTTGTGGCTGGAAGGGCATCCGCTGCGTAAAACAAATGCTGGATAAGTTGCCGGTTCATTCCGCTGTGGCGACCCCGGATTAATAAAGGGACTAAGCTGACAAGAAAATGAATGAATGAATGAATGGACAATATTTTTATTGATGGATCAAAAGCTGAATAAAAGGCACAGAGACTGGTATATTGTCAATAGTGTAGTGAGGTATAAAGCATGACTGAAGGATGATGAGAGACAAGAGGTGAGAATAGGAAAGCAGAAAAAAGTTTTGGTCCAGTTTCCCAAACACACTGAAAAAAGGCATTTACTGGATGGTATAATAAAACATCTGTAGGGTATTCAGATGTATCCACATACACTTTTCACAACTCCTGAACGTTATATTACATCTTCTAAAAAATAAAAAGAGTCAAAGTATAGGTCCTCTTTAAAATAAATGTACATTTGTGTAGCAATTTAACCAGAGTTAAGACAGATGCTTCGAAGCTACGTCATTATGAAAACTGTAAAGAGACAACTTTCAGTCATCTCTATCATCACAGCACAGAAAATAACAGCTCTCGAAGTGAATTCAGCACCAGATCTGCCGCAGTCTTTGATATCATGCTTGAAGTATTGTTGCTGCAGCCTACAGTACTTAAAAAGAGCACTCTCAAAATAATGACTTCTATTTCACATTTAAAGGTCTTATCTGAAAATGACAATTATAGTTGTTAGCTTTTCTAACAGTCAACATTAGTGAACCTCAACCTCAATTAAAACGTTTGTCCTCAGGTGACATTTGCAAAATGAAACATGACGTTTAATACCTTCTTCATATTAATTTAGAGAATCTGTGAATAGGAAATAGAAAGGTGTGCAAGTGGGCTTTTATCCAATCACAGCTCACGATGATACCATCACTTAAATGCTTCGGTCTGACTCTTTTTCAATTGCGCACTTAACTTCAGTTTCAAAGCTGCAATACTGTTGAGTGAATTGTTCATGAATGGATAATGCGATGAGAATTAACGCTCACGTTTTTTTTTTTTTCATTGTTGTGGACTGTAGCTAATTTAATGAGGGTTGAGTGTATGCCGTAACATCAATTTACCACCATTCTGCTGGAGAGCGGACCTGATAATTACACTGGTGTTTCAGGCCTCGGCTTTTAGTGAAATATTTTAATAAGCACAGTTTTGCATCACACTATTTCGCATTTCATTAACAGTGGCCCTGTTCTCCCATCTGCCATTCTCTGCTTCTCAATTTAGCTCCATGTTCTGTGGAACATTCCGGCATTAGCATAATGGGAGAACTGTTGCACTTTAAGAATGGCACAAATACCAGCGGGCATAACAAATAGATCGTTGGAACGCAGCAATGATGGG
>CAIGQQ010032141.1:186115-218488 GCA_903798035.1 Danio albolineatus
CACATTTAAACCATACAAATGTTAATGGGCCATTATGTGTGCCAATATAAATTGAAGTTTGATGAGATTTGTCTAAATATGGCAAGTCTCAGTTCAGCCTCAATGGATTTCCTCATAATGAACTATCAGTGTTTAATTTATGATCATATCTTAAATGATCATATAACATCTTTCACACTGCCGATGAATACAAATAATGAACACACATGGTGTTTTATGGATAACTGAACATGGCTCCGCAAACACAGATTAATGCAAAATGCTAATGAGTTCGAAGAAGCGCTTTTGATGTGCTCGCGTCTGCTTGTCGATCACAGAAACCTTCTGCGAAACAGAGTCACGATTCCTGTAATCTATCATTACGGAGCTTTTAAAACGGTGTTGTCATAACAACTGTGCCACCGCAAATATGAAGCTGATTGACTTTCTCTTTTTGATCTTTCTATAAAGCTTCATTTCAAAGCTCTCCTCCTGGCTGAGAGAACAGTGAATTTTGCTAATGGAGTCTCTTATGTAAGGAGAGTTCATGTCTGAGGAGGAATACAGTTTTAAGTGTTTGTACTCTCTCCTGTTGACATTTTCATTTATGAAATGCGATCTGAAAACGGCAACAGTTAAATCAGACAAAAGCGGGGGGAAAAACCTCCATAGATTGAACCACCACGAATTCCATCTGACAGTGTTTGCAATTCGCTTGAGTCTATTTTGAAGCTCAAGTTCTCAGGTAATGTGTTGACGTGTTGTTTTGCTGTTTGGAGACTATGTTGAACAGCTGGCCAGATGAAGACATTGCACCTTTAGGTTTCAGTGTTATGTATACCAATTAACAATGGCTTAAAAAGGCTAGCTGGTAGCTATATAAAAGTTGTTTGGGTTTCAAGAAGTGTTTATGCAGCACAAAGTGGTTGCAGGTAGGTTTTTGTTCTTCTTGAAATGGCATACAAAGGTTTTAGTTTAGTAGTTAGTTTAAATTTAGTTTTAGTTTATTACTGAAAACATTCATTTAAACCAAACCATAACATATTGTGGGAATGCAAATGCCTTAATTCTTTGCCTTCATTAAGGGAATGTTCTGTCATTTACACAGCAGAACGTTCTGTCATTTATCGAGGTATTTTTCATACAACAACGATATCAAATGTATGGAGTCAATCTAGGGCCATATGTACTTGCAAAATAAATGCAAAGGGAAAATTAAATTTAGAAAAATAAAAATGAAATTTGCAAACAAAAACTGCAAATAAAAATCAAGCAGTGTAAAAAAAAAAAAAACGAAACGTTGGGTTCTGATGTCAACCTGATTTTCATTTTCATCCGAATTGCAACGTCTCAGGATGTCGGGGTACAACGTCAATCTGATGTCATGTTGTTGTTCTGTGCCTGCTGGGATCTGATTACATAAGATCTGAAAACATTTATTTAAACCAAACCATAACATATTGTGGGAATGCAAATGCCTTAATTCATTGCTGACATTAAGGGAATGTTCTGTCATTTACACAGCAGAACTTTCTGTCATTTAGGCATTTTTGAGGCATTTTTCATACAAAGGTTTTCGTTTCACCATTAACAGATTGAGCACATGTACTGTAGTTTGCTAATAAATCTTTTTGTTATATCCCAGCAGACACATAATGTCATAAAACATTAATATTAGGTTAGATTTAGGCCGTTATGCCGGGTGACCAAAATTTAATGTCTAGCCAGCATAAGGACAATTTTATTTTTGACGTCTAACAAAGATATCAAATGTATGGAGTCAATCTAGAGTCATATGTACTTGCAAAATAAAAGAAACTTTTGCAAACAAAAAATAAAGTATTAAGCAAAAAAAAAAATATATATATTTTTTTCTTAATACTTTATGTTTTGCTTGCAAAAATGTATTTTATTTTGCAAGTACATATGGCCCTTGATTGACTCCATACCTAATGGTGTAGATGTTTGGTTGATTTTAGGTTGTGTTGGAAAGTGACCAAAATCCAACGTCGAGGCAACATCTTAAACCAACATCATATTAATGTCAAATACTGACATTTATTCATCAGGTATGATGATGAACCAAAATCCAACGTCTGATAGACGTCATATAGTGGTAATGTCCACACTATGTCAAACTGTAACATCATTAGATGTTAAAATTTGGTTGTTTTTAGGTTGCGTTAGAAAGTGACCAATATCCAACTTCTGTCCGATGTTGCACACTGACGTTGGTCTGACGTTGGGTTCTGATGTCAGCCTGATATTCATTTCCATCCGAATTGCAACGTCTCAGGATGTTGGGGTACAACATCAATCTGATGTCAAGTTGTTGTTCTGTGCCTACTGGGATCTGATTACATCAGATCTGAAAACATTTATTTAAACAAAACTATAACATATTTTGGGAATGCGAATGACGACATTAAGGGAATGTTCTGTCGTTTATACAGCAGAACTTTCTGTCATTTACAGAGGCATTTTTCTCTGCCGTTAACAGAATGTCTCATCATTTACAACATGTTTCACCATTTATCATGAAACTGAATTTTTCATAATTTATGACACAATTTGATTTACACATACAGCAGGAGGTGGGTAAATATAAAAGAATATAGTTTTAACAGGGTCTAATATTAAGTAAGTTTCAAAATTGTGCCAGTAAGACAGTTAATTTGCTCACTTTATTCTACTGTTGGGTTAGTTTTTAAACAACACAGTTTGATGCAGGCTTATCAGAGACTGAAGAAAAATTGCAGTGCTCACTATACCAGAGCTGACAGTAATAGCACAATACAAGTGTGAGTAACAGTAAAGTTTTTGCTATTTGTCACTATTCCTTTTTCTTATTTGATGTGTTCTGAATATCTTAACCCAAATGGCCCATATTGTTTTCAGAGCACACCACCGCAAACTCCATTTGTAATAATAAGTGAATAGCAAAGATGACAGCAAAATCCACATGCAGAGTTAAATGTACAAACCAAACACTGACAAAACACAGAGGGTCTGGGATAAGAGGGAACAAGGAACAACACCAAGCTTACAAGACTGAAAAAACAAGGGTTTACCGTATATACAAGAGAATAAAGGTCTTATAAGGTAAAAAGAAGGCTAAAATTAGTGTCCATGACACATGATCCTGTACACATGTGACATGAACATGAGTATTTTCAAAACTTCAGCTTTTTCTGCATGGTTTGGCCAGCCCGACTTTACAGGAAAGGTTAGTATTTTACGTTTTGTCTGTTTAGTGGCTAATTCCTATGAATTTGTACGAGTTCAGCTGTAAAAAAAATTGTACCACAAGTTGTACTAATTGCCCGCCCCTAAACTTAACTATCATTGGAAGATAAGCAAATCGTACTAAATTGTATGAATGAGATCATACGAATTCATACGAATTATTCACTAAATCAAAAAGTTACAAATTGCTGTAAGATTGTGTTGGGTTTGGCGATTTTATCATACATTATATTGCAGTCGAATGACTAAAACCAAAACTAATGCCAGGGTGATGATTTAAATAACAAACACCATCACAGTTGTTGAAATCAAAGTTTTTTTTTGTCTTATGACATTAAAGTGTGTGCTGTTTTCTACTTTGTTTGACACCAGACTAACTTTCTCCTTTTGCAAGCTTCTTATTGGCCAATATTGCTTGCTTTATGATTAAGGTTATAGTCACCTGTTAGTTGGCATGCTATTGACTGTGGGCATTTTCCACATGCACAGAGATTAACTTAGTTTCTGTTACATTTTAAATAAAGAAGGGGAAAACTATGCTTAAAAAATACCTTGTACTGTTGGACTAGTACAACAATCATGGGTTCAGCACAAAGAATACAGGGAGGTTAACAGAAACAATGAGGAACAATACAAACCACACAAGGCAATGTGACACCATCTATTATTTTGAAATGCAATGCAAATGTTAAGCAATCACAGAAGTATACAGCTTGTATACAGCTCATCTATCATGTTTAAAAGAAAGAGTAAAAACAAAAAGAAAATAACCAATTACAGTTCTTCTATTATAATAATTTTCTTGATGTAAAAGTCTTGCTAGCATCATAAATAGACCACAGAAAACACAGTATAATAATAATAAAAAAAAACACAGTTCATGGCACTTTAAAAACTATATGTGACAAGACGGCAAATGTGGTGGCTTGTGAGCACAGAAGCAGAAAGTATGGAGTCAAAATGATTACACACACATACATAAGATTTCAAAGACAAAGCAAAATAAAAGGAGTTTTTAATTGTAAGTTTCAGATAGAGGGTAGAAAGTAAAAAAAAATGACAGGTTTAAGTAGACCTCAGGGGGAAAAAATAAAGAGCACTATAACATTGTCAGATAATTAAACTAAACAAAAAAAGATATTGCAGACTGCAGCTAGTGGAAATTTGCCTCCAAAACTTACTAACGGACTTCTGGCAGGAGTGAGCGGTAGATAACCTGGTGTCACGAATGCAGAAGGACAGAATGAATGATTTCGCTATCTCCATTATCTCAGAGACACGGACAGACTGGAGAAAGAAATTTTAATAAGCTCTTTCAATGTTGTCTCCGCGAAACCTGTCCAGTCAACAGATTTGGCCTCAGTACGCCACAAAAGGCAATGACTGAGAAGCGTGAAAAAGATAAAGGTGAGCGGAACATCAAAAACAGCTTTTTCAAGCGAGCTGCATCTCAAGGGGAAATATCAATCCACTGCCCTGTTAACTCTTTCTGTTCTAAAGATGTAGGGGTCACTTTTTTTTTGTTAAAGTGCTCCATCATCTCATGATTGACATCAATTTTTAATTTGACCTGATATTAAGGGAGCCTTTACAGGACACCATTTTCAGCAAAAGTGTTGCATGACAATGGCATTTTTTAAAGGAATGAAAATGGAAATGTTTGAAAATGAGTCTCAAAGTGAATGTTTCTGAAAACTGAACCATGATTTATTTATGTAAAGTAGCTTCTTTGTGGTCTCTGGATTCATCTGCACTGCTCTGGCTCTTTGCTCAGCATTGGTCCTCTGTTACACCCTGGTCTGCTGCTCCGCCTGGCTTTCTGCTCTGCCAACTCTACCTTAATGCTCAGACCCTGTTCCCCTAACATGGACTTGGCTCTCCATTCCCCCTGCTTGGACATTTGTTTTGCTTTTTGCTTTATGGGCCATCTGGAATCCACTCCTTGAAGGGGTGAGTGAAAAGACTTATCCCTTCATTGGAATATATACGCTCACTGGCCACTTTATTAGGTACACCTTTAGGTACCGGGTTGGACCCCCTTTTGCCTTCAGAACTGCCTAAATCCTTCATGGCATAGATTCAACAAGGTACTGGAAATATCCATCAGAGAGAAATATTCCATATTGACATGATAGCATGACGCAGTTGCTGCAGATTTGTTGGCTGCACATCAATGATGCGAATCTCCCATTCCACCACATCCCAAAGGTGCTCTTGGATTGAGATCTGGTAACTGTGGAGGTCATTTGAGTACAGTGTACTCATTGTCATGTTCAAGAAACCAGTCTGAGATGATTCCCGCTACATGACATGGTGCGTTCTCCTGCTGGAAGTATAGCCATCAGATGGTTACACTGACGTCATAAAAGGATGGACATGCTCAGCAACAATACTCAGGTAGGCTGTGCCCTTGAACCAATGCTTAGCTGGTACTAATAGGCTTAAAGTGTGGCAAGAAAACATCCCGCACACCATTACATCACCACCAGCAGCCTGAACCTTTGATACAAGGTAGGATTGATCCATGCTTTCATGTTGGTATTGCCAAATTCTGACCCTACCATCCGAATGTCGCAGCAGAAATCGGGACTCATCAGACCAGGAAACGTTTTTCCAATCTTCAATTGTCTAATTTTGATGAGCCTGCGCAAATTGTTCCTGTTCTTAGTTGACAGGAGTGGCACCTGGTGTGGTCTTCTGCTGCTGTAGCCCATCTGCCTTAAGGTTAGACGTGTTGTGCCTTAAGAGCATACTTCGGTTGTAGCGAGTGGTTATTTGAGTTATTGTTGACTTTCTATCATCTCGAACCAGTCTGGCCATTCTCCTCTGATCTCTAGCATCAACAAGGCATTTGCACCCACAGTACTGCTGCTCACTGGATACTTGCATTGAGTTGCTGCCATGTGATTGCCTGATTAGAAATTTAGTTTTTAGGGACAGGTGTACCTAATACCATACGGTGAGTGTATATCATCATGTTCCTTCAAAAAATATGTGCTTGCATTTGGATTCCTTTACCTTCTCGTCCTCAAAACAGAGACAGTTTTGTTGATTTGTTGTTGTTTTTTTTTCAATTAAATTAATACTTTTCTCCAGAAATGGTGAATTAAATGTATCAAAAGTCACAGAGGGTGACGCAGTGGCGCAGTAGGTAGTGCTGTCGCCTCACAGCAAGAAGGTCGCTGGTTCGAGCCTCGGCTGGGTTAGTTGGCGTTTCTGTGTGGAGTTTTCCCCCAAAGTCCAAAGACGTGCTATAGGTGAATTGGGTAAGCTAAATTGTCCAAAGTGTGTAAGTGTGAATGATTGTGTGTGGATGTTTCCCAGAGATGGGTTGCAGCTGAAAGGGCATTCGCTGTGTAAAACATGTGCTGGATAAGTTGGCGGTTCATTCCACTGTGGCGACCCCGAATTAATAAAGGGACAAAGCCAAAAATGAATGAACGAATGAAAAGTGACAGGAAATATTTTTATGAAGCTAGATTTCCATTTCAAATAAATGCTGTTCTTTTTGATGTTTAATTTAGCAAGAATTATTAAAATTCAAAGCTTCCAAAATACATTTAACGTTGATCACAAAAAATATGTTAGTTGATCATCAAATTAGCACATTGTAAATAATTTCTGAAGGATCACTTCACAGTGCAGACTGAAGTGGGCTGAAAAGAACAAATATATGGCATCTTATAAAGAAAAAATATATTGATCTCCAACCATATGAGCAGTACTGCAGACAGATAGAATTTCCCACTTCTGGTCATTTCTGTTCAGCGTCCTGTATAATGTAGCAAATTCAATTTTACACCATTCAAATCAATGACAGATTATGAACATACGTACATTCTCTTCCCTAAATTGTTGTATTTACAACAATGGCTAATATCAGCTTTACTGTAGATAAAACTACATAACCTTGACCTCTTGAAGATACTGTATCTACACACACACACACACACACACACACACACACACACACACACACACACACACACACACACACACCAGCTGGTGCTATTGCACTGGTGTGTATCAGTTTCTCTGTGCACCATCTCTAAATGAGCCTTAATTGAAGAAAGAAACAATTGCTGCCTATTGATTATCTCATTGTCACGATTTCAATTAGAGCCTGGAATGAGTGACGCTGCTCATTGAGTCCAGATGTCCTGAAGGCAAATCTAATGGGAGAGCAGTAAAACCACAGCTTTATGGAAACGATTAGGTCTCAAAAATGCCCATATGCTCCACTGATGCATCACAGAGGTTACAGTAGCGATTGCTTTTTAATACTCAATCATATTCATTCACATCTACTCCAAAAGTTCAAAACATGAATTAGGGCCAATTCTAGATTTCTATACCCCTATCAAGCCAAAAATATACCAGTGGCTCTATTATTATGACAGCCAATCAATGGCACTGGGGAAAACCGTTTTCCTTCTACATCTCCTATATGTCATTGGTGCTGTTGCTTTGGAAACTGTGTTGTGACTTTGTAGCCCCGTGTGAATATATCTCCGCAGGATGCAAAAAACACAGCGATTAGCGACACACTGTGCTTTGCTCCCAACACCTCCATACCTCATACTGACTCAAAATGCTCCAAGCGCTTCACCACATGAGCCGACCACCTCCTGAGCTCACAGTGTCTCCAACGTTCCTTCAAGACGCTTCTCCAAAAATACATTTGGAGAGGGCCACCTTTTGAACAGCCGTGTAGAGACTTTCGGTCTACACTGTTTAGCCCCGGGTGTTTTGTATCCCTCTGAGATAAAGCCTTGCAATACACAAAGGCAAAGAACATGCTGTAAAGTCTGAATATTGGAGTAAATTCCCTGAATTATCATTGCGATGCAAAATTATGATGATTGACAGTGTGGTAATATTTTAGCATATTTGGAATTTTTGCTATGCTTTGTTTGTGTTTGGAGGGCTGCTTTGCAGAGAGTGATCTTGCAGTGTTGCCAGGTCCACTTATTGCATCTTGTGTTGTGTTTGTTCAGGCTGGCTCATCAAGTAATCCAGTTGCTAAAGTTGGCAGTTATGGGTTGTGATATTGTATTCCAATAAAAAAAACATTTGTATTTATTAGTGTTTGTTATTTTGTTTGTTGCTTTTTTGTTGCAAGATCTGGCAACACGAATACTTTAGAATCTTCCTCTTTCGCTGTGATTTCTTTCATTGTGCATACAAAACAGAGAAATGTCTCTGCATTTAAGTGTGTCATTAACAACCAGTTGCTAAGTTTGGTTCTGTGGAAACTTAAGAGTTATTCACTCATTTTCTTGTCGGCTTAGTCCCTTTATTAATCTGGGGTTGCCACAGCGGAATGAACCGCCAAATTATCCAACATATGTTTTTACGCAGCGGATGCCCTTCCAGCTGCAACCCATCTCTGGGAAACATCCACTTATCACTCAACACACTCATACACTACGGACAATTTAGCTTACCCAATTCACCTATACCACATGTCTTTGGACTTGTGGGGGAAACTGGAGCACCCGGAGGAAACCCACGCAACCACGGGGAGAACATGCAAACTCCACACAGAAATGCCTACTGACCTAGCCGAGGCTCAAACTAGCAACCTTCTTGCTGTGAGGAGAACGTGCTACTCACTATGTCACCGCTGCACCCGAAACTTAAAAGTCAATTGCTCAAATCTGGCCACATACACACTGAATGTAAATTGGTTGTCAGTTCACTTCAATAGTTTAATCATATTTAATATAAAATATTTATGTAATTAATGAAAGCACACACTGGACTCTACAACCAAGAAACTCCTAAAAAATGTTTTGATGGGTTGACATGGTGGCTCAGTGGTTAGCACTGTCGCAAGAAGGTCGATGGTTTGAGTCCTGGCTGGGTTAGTTGGTGTTTCTGTGTGTTCTTTCCGTTTTCTGAGTGCTCCGTTTTCCCCCACAGTCCAAAGACATGCGCTCTAGGTACACTGAATAAACTAAATTATGTGTGTGAATGTGTGTTTGGGCGTTTCCCAGTACTGAGTTGCAGCTGGAAAGGAATCTGCTCTGTAAAACATATGTTGGATAAGTTGACGGTTCATTCTGCTGTAGCGACCCCACAGGAATAAAGGGAACAAGCCGAAGAAAAATAATGAAAAGTTTTGATCAAAATCTTTCACTGAACAAATAAAAATGATTTCACCCCAAAATCAAAATACAATAATACTTTTATTCACCTGCAAACCCATATTCTCCATTTTTAAAACATATTAATCTTCAAAACACTAATAAGTTCACATTTAAATTTCAAATAAAATGTGCTTCGTCAAATCTGAGATATTTCTGCTCCATTTAAAATGGAAGCAATCACAACTCAAATGCTTCAAACTACAGTATTCATAAATAGATAAAAAGGAAAAAAATCCATATGCACAGAGACTTAATCCAAGTCTTTTGAAAAGGCATGAATGAACATGTCACTTTATACATTAACATATTTGACTTATATTCAACATTTCGATTTGGCCACAGAAGCTCAAATGTGCTTCTGTGAAAAAAAGCACTTATATTAAGTGGACAACTTCTGTTTAACAGGGGTTTAGGGAACATTGAATGAACACTTTGCTTTTTTGAAAACAGGCTCATTTTACAAGTTTCCTAGAGTTAAGCTGATGAATTTGAGTTGTTTAATCCATTTCGGCGATCTGCGGGTCTGGTGGCATCACCTTTAGCTTAGCATAAATCATTGAATCAGATTAGACCATTAGCATCTTATTCAAAAAAAAATTTAAAAAGTGTTTCGATAATTTTACCTATTTTAAGCTTAACCTTTTGACATTTAAGAGTGAGATGATAATGGTCTGATCTGGTTCAATGATTTATGCTAAGCTAAGCTTAACGTTAAGTTAATATGGTTCTGCAGACCACATTGTTGTTTTGGTTGGCAGGTGTTCACACATGCCTGGCTAAACATGAATTCATCACCTTGGAATTGTAAGGCTCTATCTGTGTTCTAACTGATTTTGAGATAATGAGCTTCAACGTTTTTGCAATCCATAGAGCAATCAATATGTGTGTAACAGTTCTCTTTTATACATAAACATGAGAGAGACCCTAAATGTATTCTAAATTAATAAATGTAAATTATTAAAATTCTCTTAAATTTGCAAGTTGGGTAAACAAACAGAGCAAATACAGATAAAACCTTCTACTTCTAAAAACTCATTTTCCTCTTGGAATTATAAGGTTCTGTCTGGCAGATCATTAACTGAAGCATTACTATTCAAAAAATACAACCAGTCTGCTTATCAATTCAATAAAGAATGGTGCTGTAACAATATGTTGATGTTTGAGAAAGTTACATTTTTGCTTTCTATAACATTTAATATTTAAGCATGGATACTTTTTCTTTTTAAAATTAAGTATACAATGCTGTGCTAAATATTTTGTCCAGTGCAGATGTTAATTTTATGTAATTAATACGGTAATATTTATTGTTGTAATTAAGTTCCCATGAATTAAATTTGTCATTTGCACTTCAAGCCTTAAAGAGCCCATATTGTACATTGAAATGGGTCATATTTTAGTTTTGGGGGTCTCCAACAGCAGGCTGATCTGATTGCATGGTCAAAAAACACTTTCATTGTCTTATAATATGCATTTATTTTTACCTCATTATCCCAGCGACTCCTATATGAATCGTTCAGGGATTCATTTGTTCCAAAACCCCTCCTTCGCGCGATGCTAAACTGCGCTGATTGGTCCGATGAACCAGTCTTTTGCGATTGGTCGACAGCGCTCAGCGTGAGATAATGCCCACCACGCCTTATCAACATTGAAGTCATAGTGTGTGCGTGAGCTAATCTGCTAACACTCGCTTTTAACAAGAGTCGCCCGTATTTCAGACACCTCACCCCGAAAACTAACCCCCGATCTCCCAGCATATCACTCTAATTCTTAACCAGAAGTAAAAACAGCGACATACATTCAGTATTAATGCACACAGCGGCAAAAGCCGAACCATTATAAACAGCACGGCCGCTCGTGTGTAGCAGAGCTCATGGTAGCCATAGCAACGACAAACAGCAGAGGAACACGCTCAAACGCATTTTAATCCGTAAACACAGCGTCACGCGTCGCGTTTACAACATGCTTTTAGACGCGATATGAGAATACAAGTTAACCAGAGACACTACAAGCGGTTACAAGTTACAAAACACAGTTAAATGCATCATTTACAAGCTAGAGAAAACAATGAGGCAACCGTTTTAATCGCACTTACTCACACTTGCTGGATAGCAGGCCAGGAAATGTCCCGGTGCTCCTAATTCTCCGTTGTAAGCACTCCTCGGAGGGGGAACAGTTCATGGCTGGGTTTAATGCAGAGATATTTCTGCAGAAACGACTAAATCTTCAAAGTCTCATCTCTGGGTTCTCTGCACACTTCCAATATCCAGCTAAGCACAGTGCTCTTCACTGTGTTGCCAGATGTTGCTGACTGATTTCAGCCCAAACCCTGTCCAAAAGGTTTTACCTGCAGAATCAAGTTGAAAACCGCCCGATCTGGCAACTTTTTCGCACCGCTGTTGTTTGTGAGTGGGGTTGGGGATTTCGAATCTGCGCGCGCATAAATGGGCGGGGCTTTATGTTTCGTGTTCACGTCATGCCGAAACGGCTAAAGACTCGTTAGCACGGCGACTCGTTTGAGGAACTATGAGTCGACTCTTTTATAGATGAATTAATAGTTTTAAACACTGTGCACTTTCAGATTTAAGCCTTAGCTGGACATTTCACTTCACTTAGAGCTGTGTGACACACTGCATACAAGCTCATTTTCAAAAACCCATAATAGGGGCTCTTTAATACCAAATTTAAAGACTTTAAAAGAAAACAGACAGTGAGCAAATGAGTTATTTAACAAAGTTTAATAAACACTGCAAAATATTTCACTGACTAAATATACACAAATTAAAATATTTCACATGTAATATATAATTTTTTCTTTACAACAGAAAAGTCCAGTGGAATGACTCAGATGACTGAATGTCATACAGAACCTTATAATTATTACGACACCAGACATAGAGGATCCAATTGCAAGTATTTAATGAAATAATAAGGAACAAAGGATACGACTGGAATAACTGGAGAAGAACGTACAAAAACAAAAGAGAGTCACTGGCCCAAAAGAAGACGTAAACCGACAAACAGACTGCGAAGACACCTGAGAGACAACAGACAGAAACAAGGACAAACAATAGACTGGAAAACGGGTGGTAACCACATGCTGAATTATATACCCAGGATAACAGGAATCAGCTGGAGGATAATTAAGTCAGCTGATAAGTGAGCTGATTGGAAAGCAGGCTGTCAATACAAAAAGGTAAACACACACCCTCGCAGACCACAACACACAAGGCATGACACATAACATACAGAAAGAACACACAAACCATTAAACTGTGACAGTAATTCTAAGGTGATGAATTATGTATGTGCTTGACATCACTGTTTTGACAAATTTGAATTTTTGTGGTTTACACCAAGGCAAAGACAATATGTCTTTTTAATCCACTCTGAAACTCATTTTGGGCCGCCACAGTAGCGTAGTGGGTAACATGATCGCCTTACAGCAAGAAGGTCGCTAGTTCGAGCCTCGGCTGGGTCAGTTGGCATTTCTGTTTGGAGTTTGCATGTTCTCCCCGTGGTCACGTGGGTTTCCTCCGGGTGCTCCGGTTTCCCCCACAAGTCCAAAGACATGTGGTATAGGTGAATTGGGTAGGCTAAATTGTTGTTGAGTGTGAATGAGTATGTATAGATGTTTCCCAGAGATGGGTTGCAGCTGGAATGGCATCTGTTGCGTAAAACATATGCTGGATAAGTTGGCGGTTCATTCCGCTGTAATAAAAGAACTAAGCCAAAAAGAAAATGAATGAATGAATCAAACTCGTTTTAAAAGATCTACGCTCCTTAGGCTGCTACTGCTGTATAAAGACATTTCTAAAATACATAAAACTTTTATTTTAGTTTTAAATTTAGTTAAAATCATTGTTGTGAACATGTTACCCTTACAGTACAAGTATATAATATCCAGATGCTGTACCCTAATATTACTTTAGTCAAACATTGTTGACACCAAAAACTGCTCAAGATGTTAGAATGTTGATATAGGTTATTATTAAGGTACATTGCTTGATTATCTTACAGAAATGCATTGGCACATAGAAACCTTGACACAGTGTTTCCTATTTTCAGAAGCACCAAGAATCCAATATTTTATCTGAGGCAGGTATTATTTGGCATAATTAATAACTGTGTTAGATCAGCAGCGTATTTGTGTGGCCTCTCTGATCTCTGGCCTCCATTTCCATTAGCTGCTATTTTTTCTGGAGGGGAGTCTCTGTTGTAGGACTAAATGAATGCAATATGTCATTATCAAGAGGGGCACACAGCATATTTTTCAGCAGTGTTGTGGAGAAAAATATGTTTGCATCATAACACAGTCAAATTTTCGAGGCAGAAATGTGTGATTACTTCCTCCCCAAATCCAGCTTGACATCCGTGGGCTGAGGTTCAGTCAATTGATTTTCATCAGCTATGTAGACACAGGGCAGACAGTTACATAACCAAAAAGAAAAAGAATGTGGGATCATTTATCCTGAGCTGATTTCTGTAGATGGGTTTGTCTCAGGAATGCCAGTGGATTTTACAAATGAACTAATTTTACTGTATACAGCACCTGCATAATGTTAATCTTACAATTTGTGTTAGTTATTAATGAATATAATACTTTGCACTATGCTTTTGGATGGCACAGTGGTTAGCACTGTCGCCTCACAGCAAGAAGGTTACTAGTTTGAGTCCCGGCAGGGCCAGTTGGCATGTCTGTATGCAGTTCGCATGTTCTCCACATGTTCGTAATGGTTTCCTCTGCTCCTGTTTCCCCCATAGTCCAAGGACATGCGCTTTAGGTGAATTGAATAAACTAAATTGTCCGTAGTGTATGAGTGTGAATAGGAGTGTTTGGGAGTTTCCCAGTATACTGGGTTGTGGCTGGAAGGCCATCCACTGCATAAAACATATGGCGGAATAGTCGGCGGTTCATTCCACTGTGACGACTTCTGAAATACAGTAGAGGCGAAGGAATATAAATGCATAAATGATTGTTGGGTTTTACAGTATTTTCAGTTTACCCAAAAATGATAAATCAGCCTTATTAAATCTGCCTTATTGAATCTATTGTGTTTATGATGGTTGACTTTTTAAAATACGTAGTTAAAAAATACATATCATATACAAATATATTTCATAATACATGTAAAACATAGCGCCACGGTGGCGCGTGAGTAGCACGTTCGCCTCACAGCAAGAAGGTCGCTGGTTCGATCCCCGGTTGGGGCAGGTCCCGGTTGGGCCAGTTGGCATTTCTGTGTGGAGTTTGCATCTTCTCCCCGTGGTTGCGTGGGTTTCCTCCGGGTGCTCCGGTTTCCCCCACAGTCCAAAGACATGCGGTACAGGTGAATTGGGTAAGCTAAATTGTCCATAGTGTATGTGTGCGAATGAGAATGTATGGATGTGTTTCCCAGAGATGGGTTGTGGCTGGAAGGGCATCTGCTGCGTAAAACAAATGCCGGATAAGTTGGCGGTTCATTCCGCTGTGGCGACCCCGGATTAATAAAGGGACTAAGCCGAAAAGAAAATGAATGAATGAATGTAAAACATATTTAATTAAGCTTATTTAACGAAAAATCACATTAATCTAACACACATTCTATCCTCCGACTAAATTTAAGTTTATTTGTTCTATTGCTTAGTTGTTGTTGTATAAATGAACCTTTCTAGTGACTAAAGCTGGTACCTCATCCTAACTGTTAACTGTCATTTTCACATTTTACTGAAAATGTGCTAAACAATACGTGTCTGAAATGGCTCCTGCACTGCAAATTTTAGATAGTAGATTTAAGTACCTTAGACTTTAAATTAACACTACCTCAGAGTTTATATGGGAACCACTATAAAAGTGTTAAAATAACACTTTTGAAAGAATTCACATTATCAACACTCAGAGTGTTATTTAGCAAACTCTTATAGTGTCAAATATTAACACCACAAAGGATCACATGAACACCACTCAGTGTTATGTGTTAACACTCTTAGGTCAAATTTTCAACACCACATGGAAATAAAAATATACCTTGCAACACTTTATTAACTATTCTGTTAATGTTCAAGGAAAACGATTCAAAACAGTCACAATCCGAATATCATTCTTGTATTTGAACCAAAAGACAGCTTTTTAAGACAGCTTTAAGACAGCTTTTAAAGACAGCTTTATTTTCTTTAGTTTCTATATAACATAGCTAGTGCAGAATAAAATAAAGATGACAAATGATGCTATTTTGTGAGATATTTAAAACAAACGTATATATATAACGATTTTGACGTCGAATGTCTAAATACAAACTTTTTAAGCACTTTACTCACCAGTTGCTTCTTCTCATTGCTCTTTGTGGCAGAAGTAAATGTCGTCCTGAAAAAAACTCCAGTGATGTTGCTGCATAAATTCCCGGATGTAGAAGTCAACACTGCATTAGCGTCAGATACATGTAACTCTGTATGACAAGGAGGCAAATCAGCTTCTAACACGGAGAGGGTTATTTTATCTTTACCTAACTCTAGAATTCAACACTTTACTCTGAATTACAGCAACATTTGAAATTTAACACTAATGAATTTACTGTGTTTACACTTACACTATGTAAAGAGAAAGGGACAGCCATTTGAAGTCACAGTGGATGTTATCGAGTGCACTTCTCCGGTCACATGTTGCACCACAATAACACTGATGTACACTATATGGCTAGCCCCTAGAAAACATAAGTAATAAGCACCATAAGATGCCATACAGTGTATTTTACTGCCTAATCGCCATTTTTATTTAGTAGAATCAGTAGATTCAGTCATATTTTCATTTAGTAGATTGTTATGGAGTAATAAATGCAACGATGGATGAAAAATTATCGATGAATTCCCTTTTGGGGGTCATTTTCAAGACAGTGACTATTTTGTTGACTATTTTTTTCCAACTAAAATTAGTCAATCTTTATGTCATGGTAGTTCTTTGAGAGTGAGTCTTTGTAGATTGCCGAGTACTACTGTATGTGTCTGTGATGTATATGACTGGAAAGTTACAAATCCTCACATCACATATCATGTCGTACCAGTGTCATGCTCTAGTTTTGCTCCAGGTTTTATCATTGTTCTACTAATGTTTGTAACCACACCCACTTGTTACCATTTGAAACAGCCATTAATAAGATTGGTGTTGTGAAACAATTACCAATCTTTGTGCATGCACAGTAGTTGAAATTTCTAAAAAAAATATGGTAACTGGAAATATCATGTTTGAAATGTAATTAAAGCAACCAAGCTAATAAAATTGTACTGGTCACTGTCAATTTTTTTGCTGGCTTGAAATATATAATTGAGTTCAGCAAGCAGTTTTGGAGATTTCAGAATTCCCCATTCATTTAGATAGTACATGGCCTTGATGAACTGCCAGGAGGCACTGCAAATATGGCCGCTGAGCGAACAGATTTTCTTTGAAAGGGACTTTGATATGTATGAGTGAAATGAAGTATACTTTAAAAGGCTGAGCTATTGAGCTACCAGCACATACAGTTGTTTACATATAAAGCAATGAAATATACTTTGGGCTTTACGCATTTCATTTATAGGCATGTGCAAATATTTGACAATGACTATGTTTACATGGACATCTATAATCGAATTATTTGTCCTAATCTAATTAAGACAATAATATAATTAAGGTGTTTACATGAGTTGCTCATGTTATAGAACATAATTCGACTGTTGTCATTGTGTCACCACGCTATCCACATTTCCTCCAGAGTTTCATGTAATTTTGGGTGTTTCATTTTTAATTTGTCGACTTTAACTGCAGTTTGACACTTTCTTTTTTATTGGCGAACATTTTATGCATGCCCCCCGTGACAAACGAGATATTGGATGCAACTACAGTATGAACTGCTGGAAAAGAATGTTTTAATGAAAGTTCATACCACATGCTGAATGAAAATAAAACCCTCTGAATTTCCCTATGCAGCGAAAAGTCCTACATGACAATATCAGTTTGATTAAGGTGTTTACATGTCTGTACTGCATGTCAATAAAGCGACTAAAATCGGCATACTCCTTACTTAATTCTATTTCTCTTTAGTTCAATTATGACCTTAATCGGATTGAATTAATCAAAAATCTCTGTTTACATGGTCGACTCTTAATCAGAGTATTGTCTTAATCGCATTAAAATCTAATTATTGGTGTCCATGTTAACATACTCAGTCAAAAAACAATCGCAGACTACAGGACCATATGTGGGAAGACGCATAGTGTCTCTTTACAAAGTGACACTGACACCTACTGGCCATGCATTCATTCATTCATTTTCTTTTCGGCTTAGTACCTTTATTAATCTGGGGTCGCCACAGCGGAATGAACTGACTTATCGGAATGAGCCGACTTATCCAGCATTTGTTTTATGCAGCAGATGCCTTTCCAGCTGCAACCCATCTCTGGGAAACATTCACACACACTCATTCGCTACGGACAATTTAGCCATCCCAATTCATCTATACCACATGTTTTTGGACTTGTGGGGGAAACCGAAGCACCCGGAGGAAACCCACGTGACCACGGGGAGAACATGCAAACTCCACACAGAAATGCCAACTGACCCAGCCGAGGCTGGAACCTGCGACCTTCTTGCAGTGAGGCGAACGTGCTACTCACTACGCCACCATAGCGCCCGCCATGCATTTAGTACACAGAAATGTTTAGACTTGTAAAAAATTAAATCAGTTTATATTGTTTTTTTTATTTTTTACAATTGACATTAAAAGTACCATTTTGCCCCTTTTTTATTCTATTTTTGTGGTCAGTGTTGTGCCAACATAATAATTATTAGATAGCTTAAAAATATAAATAAATAGTCTACAATGCATATACAATCATGGGTGGAAAATAAAGGGAAAACAAATTTCTGGAAAAACAAAACAAAAAGCAAACCAACAAGTAAACAATATTCACAGAGGTCTTTACATTAGTTTTTATCTTGCAACTCGGCACTTCCTTATTTTAAAGATGTTCAAAACAATAAAGAGTATCGGATGGTCATACATAAAATCCCTCACCTAACCTCCACTAAGCACCAATAATAGCCTACCCGGAGCCTCTTACTGAAGCAAACATCTCTTCCCTCACTCTGGCGATTAGCTCCACGAATGACAACATTTACACATGTGCACGCTCCACAACCAAACCATTCGCTTAATGCGAGAGAGCACCGGCTTCCACACCGGAATGGGTTGTTTGTTGTAGTTTTTTAGGTGCTCGACGCCCGTGCGGCTTCGTTCCGTTACGTTAGAAACAGACGCAGACGGAATGAAATAAGTATCTGACAGGAACGCAGAAACAGCACGAGAAAAGCACTCAGACGTGAACGAGGACTAAACTTCTCAAGAAGAGACGGAAAAGATGTGTTTGTAAGAAGAGAACCCTTCTCAACAGGTAAATGTTCTTTATATATTTCATTTTTATGCCTGTGTAAATTCCTTCACATATCGCTGTATCAGTTCAGCTGTGTGTGAGTGAGAGAGTGTGTATTATCTCATCCGCAGTAGCGATGCTCGCATACTAACTAACATGCTGCAGTGAACTGAGGGGACAGAATAATGAATTTAAGGCACCAAACAATAATAATTTTGACCGAAAGTATTCATTTTTATTTGCATAATCATAGATGTCTATACTTTCTTGAGAAAACGCTGAAGGAAGTACAGTGTATTCCATATTTGCTGGTGTTTTTCCCTCGTTGACTTGAACTTGTGAAGTCTGTTAATCTCTTCTCTCTCATCTTGACAGTATAAAGATGAAATGTGTTCTCTTGTTCTTTATGTATTGTGCATGCATTAGTCACTGTCATCTGAAGATCTGTAGAACATTTGCATATCTCGTTGACTGGGCTATAAATAACGGTTTCTGTCTGGTTTCAAGTCATTGCACTTTAGCTTTTGATGGCATTAGTGGAAGAGTAGATGCTCTGGGCGGCTTGTTTTTGTGTTTAAAGCTCCGGTGGTCAGTTGCCTCAGTAAAAGCTTCATTTATCACCACCTTTGACACATCCATCATGTGGGTGCTTCTGCTGGGAAAGTGCTGTTCCTTAAAGGGATAGGTCACATAAAACGTCTGTCATTATTTACACACCAAACCTGAATGAGGTTTCTTGTAATTTTGAAAATAAAAGAGACATTTTGAAGAATGCACTGGTGGGACATTGAACACATATAGTGATGATAGTGCATACTGTAACATTAGCATTTAATTTGGTTATGTTTTTAATTGCAAATGGCTGAAATCCACATTTTCATTTTGCAAATAGACTTATTCTGACAGCAAGTGAGTTGTTAACATAAACATTTGCTTTTAATTTATACACCCTCCTGGCGGTTCATTCCACTGTGGTGAACTCTGATAAATCAGAGACTAAGCCAAAGACATATGAACGAATGAATTCACCCTCCAGTTTTTCCCCAGTTTAAAATTTTTAGTTGAGTCTGTTCTCCTTGGTGATTCATAAAATGTAAGTCAAAGGCTACCAGCACATCGAGAGTCATAAAAAACATCCACACAAAAACAAAATTACCCTTTAATTCTCTTAATGTGCTGGTAGCCTTTGACTTTCACACAAAAAAAGAAGAATTCTGTCAATAATTCACCCTTACCCTCATGTTGTTCCAAATCCCTTAGGCCTTTTTTTTTTTCATTTTTCGTATACAAATTAAGCTATATTTATTGAAATCCAAGAAGTCTCTCATCCTCCATAGACAGCAATGGTCCAGACTGGGGCTGTGCAATATAGCCAAAATAATCATATTGCGATTTTTGGAATGCATATTGCAATTGCGATTTTATTTGCGATTTTGACAACAGTTTTTGCTTTTTCAAACAAGCTACATACATGTATTCTAAATAAATTCAGTGCACAAGAAGTGCATAAAAAACATTTCACAGTGAAATAACCTAGTATTAACTTTAATAAATACAACTGTAGTAGAATTGTCTTTAAAACAGACAACATAAAATAAATTAAGATTAACTAACCTCAAATCTAGTTAAAAACATTCTGTACACAGTAGTACTAACTGCTTGATAAACAAAACTGTAATAAATTGTCTTAAAAACAGACAACATGAAAAAATAAAGATTAACTAACCCCAGTTCCAGTCATAACTGTAAATAAAAACTAACGTAAATCAAAACCACCTTTTCAGTTCTTCCGCTCAACTTCGTCGTGTGTGGAGTGAGCTCTGATTGGTTAACATCTTTCTCCCGCTTAGCTGTAATTGCATGGTGTGCTACGCCTGCTCTGATTGGTTAACAGATTAACATCATGTTCACAAGAATGTGAACAAAAATCTTAAAAAATGAATAGATAAAATTGCAGCCTTACGCGATTTAGAAATTGCAAGTGCGTATATCGAATCAAAAAACATGATCAAAATAGTTTTATGTGTCCTGAGTGGCTCAATCTCACAAATTTAAATCTATGAGATTACATTTGTGTGCACATAAAACAAAAATTAACAACTTTATTCAACGATTTCTTCTCCTCTGTGTCAGTATGCATGGTCATGTTAACTGTTCACTGATCTATACCACAGATGTCTGCTTGCAACTTCCTCTGTTTGAAACAAAAAAACATAGATGCATCAGGTATACAGCAGTGCAACTGAGGGCGGCACTCATAAAGAGTAGCGCACTTGTAAACGTGCACCCTATACTGACACTGAGGTGAAGAAACTGTTGAACAAAGTCATTATTTTAGTTTTATGTGCCCATAGAGTGTATTCTCATAGCTTGATAATTTTTTTGATTGAGCCACTAAAGGCATTTGGTGTGTTTTGAGGATGTTTTTGGAGGTCTTGGGACTAGGCATGAGCCGGTATAAGATTCTGCCAGTATGATAACCTTAGATAAAAATATTACAGTTTCACAGCATTGTGATTACTGCTCTTAAATATATTCTTTTTAAATGTCTGGCTAAAAAACAAAACATTTTTCCCCTTTGAACACAATAAATATTTTTTTGAGAAACATTTAAAATGTTTCGGGGCAGTAAACAAGTGTGGCTAAATTCAGGTGAATCATTGTCTTCTGCTGTCTTCATTTGTTTTAAAAACAAAGATGTCTTTACAATTTACACCTAAAAAAACAAACAAAAAAATTATGTAAATAAGAAATTTTACACATACCTTAGGAGCGGTATAGCCGAAAATTTTGGCGGTATGAAAACTTTGACTTTTTCAAAACGCGTTTTTTCAATACCTTGAAAACGGTTATAGGAACTTTTATTGTCTAAGGATAAGGGGCTCTCAGATTTTATGTAAAATATATTAATTTATGTTGCAACAAAGGGAAACAAAATTTTGTGGCTTCTGACATCATACTGAGGTCTAAAGAAGTGAAAAGATCAGTTACCACCATTATTACTTTAATTCACAGTCTTGCAAACGGTCCTCAACACAGTCTGCATGAGTTTTATGGTTCATCAATTGGTAGTGTTGCTTATCCTAGATGCTGCAACCAACTGTATATCAAAAGATTGCTTTCACATGCTGTTTCACAATCAGGAAGAATCACTTGAAAGATAACCAATATTTGATATACATCATTATGTGACAGAAAGTTTGTGCTCCAAATTGTTTTGAACAGGCTTTGGACCATTTCCCCGAGGCTGTAGATCAAAGGTAATAATGTTGTAAATAATGTTCAGTTTCTTGCACAGACTAATCGTTTCGCTTCATAAGAGCTTTGATTTTGTTATCGCTGTATATGCTTTATTAATCTCTAAGGACCGCGCTTTCAGTTAAAGTCTTTTTTAATGTGAAGAAAGAATTCAACTGCATTTTTGATAGCCTATAAGGATAAGTAAATCAACAATTTTGAACAAACTATCCCTTTAAATATTACACAATTAGTGATTATCTAATTCTGACAATGGATTTCATCAGAATTTTTAACCTTAAATATTGTGCAGTTGAAATTTCAGTCACATTTTATCATTAAAAAATGAAGTGGTATAAGCATGTAAACAAAATTTGATCAAGGATTATTGTGTTTAACGACATATGCTCTAAACCTGTGTCGAAATATGCTGCAAATAATATTATTTAACATTTCAGTCAAGTGTTTAAAGTGCTAAATGTCCTATTTAGACTATTTTTATTCATTCATTCATTACTTTTTCGGCTTAGTCTCTATTAATCTGGGGTCGACAGCTTATCCAGCATATGTTTTAAGCAGCGGATGCCCTTCCACTGCAACCCATCACTAGGAAACATCCATACATGCTCATTACTTACTCATAGCTTACTCAACTCACCTATACCATGTCTTTGGACATAGACTTGCTTTGTTTACCAAATAAAGTAGATCTAATTAGATTCACATTGTAAACATTAAATAAAAGTTACAATAAATATGGTATTACTTTTTATTTCATATATTAAGATTTTAGTTATGATACTCCCAAATCATTCCACATGAATCTGCAGATTTTTAACAAAATACTCTGAAGAAATAGCAAAAAATGTCCGCAGATTCCGTCTGGCCCTAGTTATTAGACATTAACATTCTGCACAGTTAATTATATTCTGCAAACAACAATATAGGTGATTTTAAAGTTATGAGCATACTGTATAATATAATTAGCCTACTGTTCAGAAAAGTGTATTAGTAATTAGCTAGTTTTTTTCTTTATAATTTGTAATGTTTTGATTTTTCACCTCTGCCTGCAGAGTTATTTTATTTCTTTTAAATTTGTAACCCATTTTTGCACACAATGTAGAAAACTTGAACATACATACAAATACACTGACATTCTTTCTTTTCAAAGCCCTTAAGTTACACATTATTTGAATCCAATATTGGCAAGAATGTGGAATAACCTTTTTTATTAATGCATTGAAATGAATCAGTTTTCTTAATAGAAAGTCTCTGTGAATAGCATATTTCTCTGTCTGATCATCCGTCTCTTTATGCTAGTTGAAGGTCCCGTTGGTGATGCTGATTGACTGTAGCAAAACAAACAGGTTTTTAGACTTTTTAGCCATTCTGTGTGGAAGATTATAGCAATAGAAGCTGCTTATCTGCTGTATATTCACAACAGAAAGTAGATTAGCGTCAGTCTTTCGACATTTTAAACAATCGCTAACCACTCATCAGACACGCATGCGAAAAAGTGGCTCCATTTTCTTGTCTCGGAGTTGTCACCTTAATTACACTTCTTTGAAAAGCCTTACAACTGCAGCAAATGAAGGCTTAAAATGAGGCTGTATCTGATTGCATTGCAAAACAACCCAGCGAAGCAGGTGGACAAATGAATCACATTGCTCTTCTTGTTTACGCATTGTCGTCCTGACTAATAGCAACTGTTTCTTAAGATGTAGCGCATTCATTAAATGTGCCGAACTAGGGCCGCAGCTAATCATTATTTTGGTAATCAGGTAATTTGTTGATTATTCTTTGATGAATCAGTTAGTCAGATAAAAAGGAGTATTTAATTTTCTGCATTTTGTTGGAAAAAAAAGCTTCACATCATTAGCGTTCTCTTCAAACAATATGCAAAAATCAAGGCTTTGTTTGTTTATAGCTGTTTAAAATGTTTGAATACATGCAGCCAAAAACATCTGTTTGTCTAGTTAAGATTAACTGTTTACGTTAAAGGCAAATTTTTGGTTAGTTTATTCCTTTTTATGCTTAAAACTATTTAAATATTTACATTACACAACAACAACCACAAAATAGTTTTCAAACAGCTGTCGTAATAATTATGGCTGCACAATATATATTTCAATATTCACAATATATTATTTCGGCATCGATGTCACAATATGTGCATTTGCAATAGTCACGTTGCCGAATGTGCAATGTTGAGTTAGTATTATAGTTGAGCAGGAGTTGCAACCATAATTTAGTAAAAAAGTCAAATTTGCAGGTGTTTTTAAGGACTGCGGGAGAATTCAGAAGAGCTTAAATCATCAAGGACCAAAAATCTATTATTTGTAACTTTAATAAATGTTAATTTTATAGAATTATTAATATAATGAAGCCAATAGTGTTATTTTACATTTACCTTTTCAGTTTCTGTGCCGGAATACTATTAAAACGGTAAAGCACTGTTTGTTTTATTTGTATCTTTTCTACTTTGTAATGCTTGAAATTTGCTGTTTTTTATGCAGAAAAATGAAATATCGCAATGTCAGATTTTTCCGATATCTTATAGCTCTGGTCTTAATATCTAAGATCTCAGTCATTTTTAAATCAATATTTATCTTAAATCCACTGTATGCACTGTTCTCATCAAAATAGTACACAAAAGAAGGCTTCATTAAAATGTTACCTTATTGATTGATTTATTAATTTCAGATTATTTTTAAATGCATTATATTTTACAACAAGAAACAAATGTGTCTAAAAATAATTGTCTTACATTTTAAATTTAATATAGAAAATAGGATTCCAAAATATGCTGTTCTCATAAAAAAAGTATACAATTAGAGGCCTTTAAAAATTCATTCGTTCATTCATTCATTTTCTTTTTCGGCTTAGTCATTATATTAATCTGGGGTTGCCACGGCGGAATGAACCACCAATTTATCCAGCACGTTTTATGCAGCGGATGCTCTTCCAGCTGCAACCCGTCACTGGGAAACACCCATACACACTCATTCACACAGATACATATTCACACAGATACATATAGACAATTTAGCTTAACAAAATAAAAAATCTGTTCTTTCAATAATTTGTGCTACATATAGAATATCATCCAAATATTTTTCTATATGTGAAGTTTATTTATAAACTAATTTCAAGAGGATCACGTGCTCAGCAGTGATTATTAAACCACGCTGAAAATGAACTAAACTGAACTTTAACACTGAAAACTGGACTGACTCTGTTTCAATTTTTTATAATGAATGTGAAGCTGCTTTGACACAATCTACATTGTAAAAGCGCTATACAAATAAAGATGAATTGAATTAAATTGAATTATGATTGCCTACAGCTGGTCCCGCATCAGCTTACAATTGATTCACCAGTCAGATGATTCCTAACTCACTATAAATAACCATAGTTTTCTTATCTCAATATCTTCATCTTGAAAAATCCCCCCTACCAACCCCTACTCCCCCTCCTTTCCAGATGGGCAACATGGCGGCCCAGTGATTAGCACTGTCGCCTCACAGCAAGAATGTCTGGTTAAAGTCCCTACGATACCAGTTGACATTTCTGTGCAGAGTTTGCTAGTTTTCCCTGTGCTCGCTTGAGTTATTCTCAGGTCCGGGTCCTGTTAGCCAGAAATAAGTCGGGGGAGTTCATTGAGATCTATAATACCTGAGCTCAAACTCCCCTTTCGCCCTGCAAACAGGAGGGAGACCAGGGCTCGAGGATGAAACTAACAATTGTCTATTGCTTTAATCAACAGTATCGGCCAATCAGTAGTACTAAAGTAGTAACTAAAGCAGCTATATTTCATTAACTAAACTAAATATTGCTGCAGCAGCATTTCATCCACCAAAGTCAAGTTTATTTATGTCACACCCATGCCAATAAACGCTGGTTGAAGTTTGACTCAGAGAGATGCCAGCTGAAATATTATTCCCCAAAAATTACAGTGTTAGATAACTGTAAAAATATCATGATTTGCATTAAATGTTGAATTTATGCTCAGTTTGGTACATTTTAAGCTTTAACTTCCTTCAAATGCACCTTCAAATGCGCTGCCTGTTCCAGAGTGACTTAACAGATGACACTGGTTTTATTAGTCCTAGTTGTGCACATTCGCTACAGCTGATGGAGTCTGTGACGTCTCATAGTCTCACGCTCTCCGTCATCATCTGCTCTGCACAGTTTGCCACAGCTAACTCACCTGGAAAACTCTCACAGCCACGTCTCACAACGCCACCCTATCAAATGAACAGCTTACATCAAATTACAATGCATGAGTGTGGGTGACTTGTGTAAACATATCTCAGCCGAGGGAAGTGAATATGACATTTTTTATGTTAAGAGCATTGGCCCGGCATTGCAGGGTCTTACAGATGTAGCCAGCTATTCCCTGCGCTCCACAGATTAGAGGATTAAGAGATATAGCCTAGAGTTTGTGCAATATCCATAATGCCTCAGCGGTAACACACACACACACACACACACACACACACACACACACACTAGTGGAAAACGCACAATGTGTTTATTCTCCAGTGCAGCCACGAGCAGCCGTTGGCCTGCGAGCGCTGACCTTAGTGTCTGTGCCTTTGTGTTTTTGTACTTTTGCTGACTGACCCACTTATTTGTCTGACCCTGTTGTGTTATTTGAAAATACCACCGTGAAAGCTGCCGTCAAAATAAAAGCTAGTGTATTTACTGTACGACATGTGATGCTTCTTGTGACTTATATGTTTTTAAAATACTGAAAATTAAGTGTGTTTTTAAAAATAATTCAGCCTCATTCATTCATTCATTTTACTTCAGCTTAGTCCCTTTATTAATAAGGGGTTGCCACAGCAGAATAAACCGCGGAATGAATCAAATTATCCAGCATATGTTTTACACAGCTGACCCACAACTGAAAACATCCATACACACTCATTCACAGACAATACACTACGGCCAATTTAGTTTATTCAATTCATCTATACTGCATGTCTTTGGACCTAGGGGGAAACCGGATCACACAGAGGAAACCCTCCAAACGCTTGCAGAACATGCAAACTCCACACAGAAATGCCAACTGGCCCAGCTGGGACTCGAACCAGCAACCTTCTTGCTGTGAGGCGACAGTGCTCATAAATATACGATTTTTTAAAATTTAGATTTGCTTATTTTCAAGTTTTGGCATGATGTATTGTTTATTGCATTCAAAATTCATACATTTTTGACTGACCCACTTATCTTGTTGTGTGATTTGAAAATAAGAGATGCATTCTTTGACTCTTGACACATTTAAAGGCTTTGTGGGTAAGATCTGGGGTAAGATGTTGAAAAAAAAGGTATTTTTATAGGGAAATGTAACTCTAATGTTTATTTACAGGTGAGCAATTCCATGCAAATGTCAACCTTGACATGGAAAAAAAAGGTTTTCACCAAAATAGCAAAACCGTTTCTACGCTTTTTTGTGTTAGCAAGTATTTTACAGTACTTTAAAAATACTCAAAAATGTCTCTGTCAGTGTTTCAAACTATTTGATTTAGCAAAATTAAACAAATGGCAATTTCACATCCGTCACGTCCATAACGGAAAAGTGTCACATCCATAAAGAAGCTTTTCCCTCATGAATTAACAAAATGCCAAATAAAATGAAAATCATTTTTGTTCTATAGTGAGCAACTCTTCTTTTGATTAGCATTATTTCTTTTGGGTTGTTCAGTTTAATTCACTGAATTTCTACAAAGCATGTTGTGCACTGTGAACTCGCAGACTTTTTTTTTGTCACATCCACAATACATGTTTATTTTCCTCTTTTAAAATTAAAAATGTATACAGATTGATATTTTTCTGCTTCCATAACTTCCTGGTCAGTTGTTTTTGAAAATACAAACAGTTGCTTCAACATAATCTTAACGTATACTTTCTATGTGCATTTATTTTTTGAGTTTTTACTGCAAATGTCACATCCATAACTCTGGAATTGCTCAGCTGCATCTTAATCAAGAGACAGAAATTGTAAAAGAGAGATAAAAAATTGTAAACATGGAGTTGAAACTGATCACGTGCTTACATCATAAAGCGCACACACACACACACACACACACACACACACACACACACACACACACACACACACACACACACACACACACACACACACACACACAATATTTACAAAAATATATATTTTTAAAAGGGATATAATACGTATTTTGACATCGTTAGTTGCTTAATTAAAACATGATATGTCAAAAACGTTTGTAAAGTAATCTTTGAAGTTGTATTTATGTACAAAACTTTAGCACGATGCTATATGCAGCTCTTTTGGGATTCAATTGTAAGGATAAATATATCACGGAACAATGAGCACTTTTCATTCGAAAGTGAAAGTTTATGTGAGCAAAATTCATTTAGTTTCAAATTATTCTTAGAACATATTTATGTTGTTTTGATTATGTTTTGTAAGAAATTAATATAGTTTATATTAGCATAAAAGGGCACCTATGGTGAAAGCTGTTTGGACAGACATATTGTATATACCGTCATATTGGGGTGATATAAACACTCCCAGTCCTTTTTTTAATTTACAACATAAAAACGATGGACCAATTGGAGCAGTTTTGAGACCGACCGCAACTTGACGTAGGAGTGCAGTTTCCCTGCCCACCGAATTGATTGACAGCTGCGTATTAACATGTCTCCGTAGTAATGCGTATAATCATATCAACAAGTTCAAAAACCCCTTGTCGCCGATCCATCTTGCAGTGTAAACACAGCAGCGACTCTATGCTAGCTCAGATGTAGTGCGTCACAATACAAAGTAAAATAAACAACGGTCGTAGCTTCAGGTTCATGCTGACTTTAAGATCCAAAGAACCGTTTAATTCCACAAGTAATGATGAAGTATAAAGCGGGTGTTTAGACTATTGAAATGTTATTATCTCTAAGAAATATATATATATTTTAATAACCATTAACTGAAAGTTTCTTTGTGGAACCAATAATGGTTCTAATACGGCATTGCTGCAAAAAACATCTTCATTTTTAAGAGCGTATATCCACTGTGACAACTATCCCTCCGCTATACATTTCAAAGTTCGGTTTGATTTAGTTGTGTTGGCTCGCAAATCAAAAAATCCATTTGGCTTAATTTGTTAAGCACTCATTAGAGCTGGGAACAGGTTTTTGAATTAAGACTGGCTTACTTCTAGCCTTGAATGCCAGACTGCAAGGCTGGGTTTGCATTTGATTTCATGCTCTTATTCAATCCTTTGTACCAAATGAACCTTTGAACTAAATGAAGTAGCCAGTGAGCTTAAATTTCTGAGCCGATGCACTGATTGCTTTTCTCATTTGCATTGTTTCTGAGGAGCGAGACAGAACTCTTCAGGCAGAGGACGAAATCAAATGCAGCACGATACTCAAACAATAGAGAAATTGATGATGTATTGCCCGCTTCTATGGTGAAGTTTGAAGAGAAGACGTTTGCCATGGAAACAGTGCTGCTTTTTATGAAGTTTTCTTACATGAAACTGAGATTAAGTCAATCATATATCTATGTAAAAAACAGACCAGTTGCTCTAAATGACAACATTGTTATTTTAAGTCGGATAAAGCCATTACCTGTTAAAATCCAGAGAACATTTTGTGCCAACTAACTACAGTATCTACAGGAAGTCACCAGATCCCAGTCTCTCTTGTAATGGATTTTAAAAATCATTTTAGGCCATCTGTCACCTGTTGGATAATGGCAGACTTGTTTTATCATTTGCACAATTAGTGCTGCCATCTCAGAAGGCTTCATAACGATCCTTTTAAATCAGCTTATCCTGACGAGGAGCCCGGCTTTAGAGGTAATGGAATATTGTCTAAGTTAATAAAAGCATGCAATCAATTATTCGCACTGGCTGTAAGTTGAAAATAACTACTGAAAAGAGCAGCGATTTCCTCTTTTTCTCGCTCGTGGTCATAAAGAAGTCATTGAAACCTCATTTAAAGAAGCGGAGTTGCTAAAAATTCCTCCAGATTCGCAATACTTCACCTGTGAAAAAGAGAATTAGGTGATTGCTCATTGTGTTTCAGCTCCGTGGCTCATTTTTCCTTTTGCTACATGTCCATTTAATAGACTTTTTGTTCTTTATTCTTTTTTTCTTCACCTCTCTCGCATTTCTGCATGCTATTGTAAGATTATTTTAGCTGTATTTCAAAAATATATATATATAACTAAAAAAAACTGTAAAAGCTGAACACCAGACAACATAGGATTGGACAGAAATACTGAAATATCAGCAAATATTTTTGATGTTTAGACTGAAATGCGTGCCTGTCTGAGTTAGAACCACTTTAAAAAAAATAATGAAGAATTTTGACACACACAAAACCTTTTTATTCCAGAAAAGTAGTTAGTGAGTTAGTTAGTGATTTATTTATAGAAATCTTTTTCATACAATACAGCATTGCCTAAAGTGCTAAACACAAGCAACACTAGTTAAATAGGCTCTGCACGTTGGAGAAATATTTTTCTTAAGATTTTTAGAATTCTCTTCACTCTTTGGTTCTTTGAATAATTTTTAGAATTCTCTTCACTCATTGGTTCTTTGAATAATTGTTAACCAAAAGGTTGTTTGGAGAACCAAAATTGCTGTTCTGTGGCATTACTGCAAAACTCTTATTGGAAACTTTATTTTTGATAGATAAATAAATAAATAAATAAATAAACAAACAAACAAATAAACAAATAAATAAATAAATGTTTCTTTGGCTTAATATGACAGAAGGTTGCAAATCAAGCCATGTAAAGAGTAGGGCACTGTGAAATCTGTTTTATTTTCCTTCAATAATTTCCTTCATTTTATTTTAATAAAAAGTCAGAATTACCTTTTTTTCATTTTCTTTTCTTCATTCCATTTATTTGTATTTGATTTTATTATGTGTTCTGTTTATATAAATGTATATATGTTTTTTTTTTTTTATTTTAATTTTTTTTTACAAAATATGACAACATTTTGCATTAAGAAACCATTTTTGCATTAAGAAACCAGGCACTAAGAAACCATTTCCCCCAAATTATGTATATTTTCATTATTATTATTTATATTTTTTATTATTATTATTTTTTTACTGGGGAACCGGAGCACCTGGAGGAAACCTATGTGAACACGGGGAGAACATGCAAACTCCAAACATTTTATTCTGTGTTCTGTTTATATATATATATGTTTTTTTTCTTTTTTACAAAAAAGTGACAACATTATGCAGAGTTAGAGGCTCTAAGAAACCATTTTTCCCCAAATTATGTTGATTTTTCATTATTATTATTTTTTATTATTATTATTTTTACTGTATGTCATATTGTTTGTTATATTTATTTATTCATTTAGGCATTCATTCAAAATCAAGCCCCATTGCCTAAAATACTGAAACAAATTTATTTGAACAATTTAGTATTCTTTTTTAGGAACTCATGACAAAAATGTTATAAACTTCATTCGTTCATTAATTTTCCTTTGGCTTAGTCTCTGTTTCATCAGAGCTTACCAAAGTGGGATAAACCGCCAACTATACCAGCATATTTTTTACGCAGCAGATTTATTTCCAGCCACGACACAATACTGGGAAACACGCATACACACTCTTTCACACTACTGCCATTTTAGTTTATTCAATTCAGCTGTAGCGCATGTCTTTGGTCGGTGGGGGAACCGGAGAACCTGGAGGAAACCCATGCGAACACGGGGAGAACATGCAGACTCCAAACATTTTATTCTGTGTTCTGTTTATATATATATATGTTTTTTTTTTTTTTTTACAAAAAAGTGACAACATTTTGCATAGAGGCGCTAAGAAACCATTTTTCCCCAAATTATGTTGATTTTTCATTATTATTATTTTTATTATTATTATTTTTACTGTATGTCATATTGTTCATTATATTTTTTTATTAATTTAGGCATTCATTCAAAATCAAGCCCCATTGCCTAAAATACTGAAACAAATTTAGTTCAACAATTTAGTATTCTTTTGTAGGAACTCATGACAAAAATGCATAAAACTTAATTCGTTTATTAATTTTCCTTTGGCTTAGTCTCTGTTTCATCAGAGCTTACCAACATGGAATGAACCGCCAACTATACCAGCATATTTTTTACGCAGCGGATGCCCTTCCAGCCACAACCCAATACTGGGAAACACCCATACACACTCTTTCACACTACTGCCATTTTAGTTTATTCAATTCACCTATATAGCATGTCTTTGGTCGGTGGGGGAACCGGAGCAAACCCATGCGAACACGGGGAGAACATGCAAACTCCAAACAGAAATGCCAACTGGCCCAGCTGGGACCCTAACCAGCGACCCTCTTGCTATGAGGCGACAGCGCTAACCACTG
>CAIGQQ010032141.1:228371-254476 GCA_903798035.1 Danio albolineatus
GTACCAATGATTCGCTCAGCAGTCCGAACTATTCGACGTAGTCTTCGGTCGCTGAACTAAACCAGACAGTTATGCAGATGACTGATTTTTAGCAGTCATTTTTATGCCCAAATTTTCAAATTAGCAATTTAAAATGAATTTGTTATGATCATGCATCTACTGAAGACTGGAGAAATACTAAAATAATAATAATAAAAATAAATGAAAAATATTTTACTGTATTTTTCATATAGATACTTTTAGTTGAAAATGCACAACCCTCAAACAAAACAGTTCTGTTGTTCATTCATTCATTCACTCATTCAATCATTCATTCATTTAGTTTAAAAAATATCATCAAATATTAATTTAAAACATTTTATTGAGTTACACATAACTTTTCACAACCTGAACTAAACGTTTCTAAGACTATGCCACACATTTTAAGACTTTAAATGCACAATAATTTCACCAGAAGACATGAGGATCTTGGTGTGTGAACTGTGCGAAACATCAATGCTGTATATCCCATTTTGTGTTGTGAGCTGTAATATGGCGATTGCAATCGACTAGAAAGGTCATTCACTCATTCCGACAGTATTCAATCTGCTCTTGTAAAGTGTGATTTGAGAGTCATAGCTGTTAGTAAATGTGGTTTTCTTTGCCAAGCACTGAATGAATGCGTATGACCCAGTGTATTCAGTAAACAAACTAATACAGAGGTTTTAATACCCCTTTCGGTGTAACTAGAATACCCTAGAACGTTTCACATATTTCTAAATGACCAGCAAATGTCTTGGCAAATGTTTATGAGTGTGAAAGATCCTTCATTTAACAGCATGAGGTTAATGCTCCGCAGTATAATAGGTTCATAACACAGATGTCTTTTTCTTAAATGAATCTACAGCAGATCTTTATGTGCACTGTGGCGTGCTGTGTGCATTTGAGCTATGATGTGGTGCGTCTGGAAATCGTTATTTTCTATGCGCAGATCATGAAGAGGTCTGCTACGTAAAGACCCTCCAGTTCAAGGCTTTCTGTAATCTTATTGGATATTACTGATTAATAATTTGATATGAAGCTTCTTTACTTCTGAAACGTTGGGAAGAGAATCTACTGTCTTGAAACATGAAGTGTAGCATGTCAAATCCATGAAAGAAAATGTTGTTGGTAGTGTCAAAAATTTCTGTATATTATTAAAGTCTTCCTCACATTGATATTTTACATCTATATTCAGTCATTTGCCAGATGCTTTTGTCCAAAGTGACTTACATTTGAGGAGACATTCAGCAAATTAACAGATCATGACAAATAAGGCCCTGTTTACACTAGTGTGTTTTAGTTTTAGCATTTTAGCATGAAAACGATCCGCGTCCACACTAGCGTTTCACCCAGCATTTCTGAACATATCTCCGTCAACACTACCAAAAACAAATATCACGTGACCATTCGCACACTCTGGGTATGCGCGTTAAAGTAAAAACAGGAAGCATGTGTCTCGCTCAGCATTTGGTTATTGTTGTTTGGTTACGTGATGGCAAAGAAAGCAAGAAAGATATTTTTGTGGACAGATGACGAGGTCGAGTTGTTACTTAAAGTAACAAATGAATACAAAACATCCATAGCTATTGATAATGTCGACTGGGAGTCATGTCAGAGTAAATACAACGACATACTCTGTCGCGCAATGGCACCTAAAACGGACAATAGTGCAAACAACGCTCCCATTTCTGTCCATGTTGTTGTTTACAGTGAAGGCTGGTCTGCCGTCTTGTGATGGCGTTATAGTCATGTGATATGGGCTTGACAAATAAGGGAAGGATACGCAATGACCCAAAAGCCCCAATCAAGTAGCAAAGCTCGTCAGCCACGCCTCCGATTTCAGATGTCTCCGTGTTCCCCCATCCACACTGAGACGGAGCAGCAGTGTTTTAGAATGAAAACAGCCTCTCCAGCGTTTCCAAAACGCTCCGTTTTCGGGGCTCAAAAACTCTGGCGTAGTGTGGACGGATGGCGTAACCGTAGCAAAAATTATGCGTTTTAATACAAAAATGCATTAGTGTAAACAGGGGCTAAGAGAGCACACGCAGGAAGTGCTAATTCAACAAAGAAGATAGGGGCTAGAGTAAGGGCGGATTTGTGAAGCGTGAAGAGTGTTTCTACTGGTGGTTTGTCAAGCCCACTCATCTGTGTTAAGCACACTGATATTAAAATAATTTTCTCAAAGGGATAGTTTACACAAAAAGGATCATTTACTGAGTATTTACTGTCCTTTAAGTGGTTTCAAACCTTTAAGACAGGGGTGTCTAAACTCGGTCTTGGAGGGCCGGTGTCCTGGAGAGTTTAGTTCCAACCCTAATCAAACACACCTGAACTAGCTAATCAAGCTCTTACTAGATATACTAGAAACTTCCTGGCAGGTTTGCTGAAGCAAGCTGGAGCTAAACGCTCCAGGACACCGGCCCTCCAGGACCGAGTTTGGACACCCCTGCTTTAGGGGGTTTGTTTGTTGAACACAAAAGACGATAATTTGAAGAAAGCTGAAAACTTTTGATCGTTGACTTCCATAGTAGGACAAACAAATACTATGGAAGTCATTGGTTACACGTTTCCAACCTTCTTGAAAATATCTACTTTTTGTGTTTAACAAAAGAAATAAACTCTTGACATCGCTTGAGGGAGAATACATTTTCACTTCAGAAAAAAGAAGAAAGAAACTCTTAAAGATTGGAAACAAGTAAAGGGTGAGTAAATGACAATTTTTATTTATGAGTGAACCATCCCTATAAAATCTTTACACCAGCTGTGTTTCTATAGCACTTCAAATAGCATAAATTAAAACTGCGAATCGAAAATATGCCTAATGGAAACATACATTTAACAAAAACTCCCTTATTTCACTTGAAATGTTTTTTTTAGAATATTTGACAAACTTATTTTATTTAACTTTTTTCACATTTGTTTTTAATGGAAAGTTTGCAAAATTGCATTTTTTCTTACATACAGGTCACCTGTATACAGGTATACAGGTCACCACGATCATTATTTTCAAGATATTGTTATTATTTAAAGATGCTTGTTATGCAGCAGGTACAACAAGTGCAAATCTGAAATTCTGGATCCACAGCTCATGTATGAAATCACATATAACATCCCAGAAATGTCTCATAAGTGGCTGCTTCCAAGTATAACAGTCTTTCCTTGCCATTTAAACTTGGATAACACACCTGCATCTCCTGTGATTTAAAAGATAATTGCTAGTGTGTTTTCTGCAGCATCTACCAACATCTGTTGTCATCATTTTTAGAATGACTTTTCAAGAGAGTAAATAAATTATATTTTAGCAGCATGACAACAGTTAATGTAAAGCTGTCATTTCACAATCATTTTTAATTAGTATTTAGAAAGTATTGCAAAATTGCATCATCTTAGATGATGTAAGATTCAAACTGCTTTCGATCTGTACCATCTTGATTGATTTACTTGCTTTCATCACTTTTACATTTTTACTTTCACTCGTTTGCTAGATTGAACAGCCAATCAGAGTGATCTCTCACAATGATGGCTGACACAGATTCGGTTTGGAAGACTTGCCAACATTGAAAGCCCACCTAGGACCAAAGTGTTGAACACACTTTTAAAACCAGACCAGCATACACATCGAGACAACATCGAGAGCTTGATGTTGACTCACAGTTGTCCCGTTGACTTGGTGAGTCATTGCCCTGAGGCTTTGCCTAGTTTCAGCCTCAGACATTATTCCCTTGGACCAGTAGCATATAGCGTGTGATGTGTAAGACACACAAAATGAATTTTGGGTAGTTTAGAATTCATCATCTTATTGGTTGAATTTTACAGAATGTTCGGAAGATGTGTGTCTTATGTTCTGTTATGACAACCAAAAACTGTGATTCCACAAACCTTAATGCAAAAAGAAAGTTCACGGCATAAACTCTTTAATAGACATCCATGAGTTTAGCTTGATGGAGTTGCAGTCAGTCTTGGTGTTCCTAGAACTACAACTTTGGCATAAGTACCCATGTTTGGTTTGTTTGGTGTGTGGGGTGTCTAAACTTTTTCTCAGTTCTTATAACTACTGGTATAAGTAACTGCTTCTGGTGTGTTTGGTGTCTGGCTTTCCGATTTAAACATTTTTACAATTCCTATTGGAATAAGTACCCGCTTTTCAGTAGGGCTGCATGGTTAATCTAAAAAAGATTGCGATCTAGATACAACCCTACACACGATTTTAATTTCAGCTTTTCTACGATTCAGCAAATTATATTTTCAAGATCAGGAGAGAAGCGTAAAGGTGGATGCACAAGTCTTCTCATTGTTTTACATACAGTGATCAGCAACATGGACACCTCCAAATGGCATTAAAGTGTCACATACTGTATTTATAAGGAATAATTCGCCCAAAAATGTCATTTCTGTCTTCATGTAATGATGAATTTGTGCCCGCGAAATTACACATGAGCTGACATACTGTTTGTTTACTACCAAGAGAATGTGCGTCCCCACCAGTGATGTCTACTTTAGTGAACAGACACTGCATAGACTGGGAATAACAGGTAATAAAGTTGTAAATGATGTTCAGTTTGTTTCACAGAGCGATTGTTTGGGAGCCGCATGGGAAGTATGATTTGTGTGTGTTTTTTTTTTTCTCAAAGTGAGGACAACCATCACATGCGTGCACCCCGAGCGCTAACAAATGGTCATATTGTATTTTAGAGTTGATTACGTCAAGCAGGGCGACGCAGTAGGTAGTGCTGTCGCCTCACAGCAGGAAGGTCACTGGCTCGAGCCTCAGTTGAGTCAGTTGGCGTTTCTGTGTGGAGTATGCATGTTCGCCCTGCGTTCGCTAGGTTTTCTCTGGGTGCTCCGGTTTCCCCCACAGTCCAAAGACGTGTGGTTCAGGTGAATTGGGTAGGCTAAATTGTCCGTAGTGTATGAGTGTGAATGAGTGTGTATGGATGTTTCCCAGAGATGGGTTGCGGCTGGAAAGGCATCCGCTGCATAAAAACATGTGCTGTTTAATTTGGCGGTTCATTCTGCTGTGGCGACCCCAGATTAATAAAGGGACTAAGCCGAAAAGAAAATGAATGCATTACGACAAGAATTTGATATTTTTTCTTTCATATCAAACCCAAAGTGTTGTGCTTAAAAATAAATGTTTACTGAGTCAGTATATTTACTCTAGCCTATATAATGTTGAATATAATGCAAGAGAGAATCTCATAATGACAAAAGTTGTATTCTTGTATAGTTGTATTCTGATCATCACTTGGTCATCACTTTACTGTGAATTAACAAACAGGGCATATTTAAAGTCATTTCAAGTCCACCATCCTAACTCTATACAAAATTTAGCATTTAGCCAATCATAGACCTATACATACTGTAGGCCTAATATTACTGTTGTTTTACCATATGTTTAAGAAATAGCCAACTCATATTAACCTTTATTTTACATCTACAGAATTGTGAGAAAATTGTGATCTTGATTTTAAGCAAAAAAAAAAAAAAAAAAAAAAAAAAAAAAAATTAATTTTAATTTTAAAAAAAAAAAAAAAAAAAAAAAAAAAAAAAAAATAGTGATTCTGATTTTAGCCAGAATCGTGCTGTCCTACTTTTCAGCACAGGAACTGGGAATGATTCTTGAGGCTAAGGTCCAATTCCAATTCTACCCCTTTAAAAAGTGGGTAGAAAGTGGCAGATAGCCATCTAAAGAGAGATTTTTTTAGGACCACACTCGAAAGCAAGGGGTAAGAAAATTTCCCAGAATACAAATCTCAGAATCTACAACGGCAGGATATCTGCACCCAGATATAAGGAGATCCATAATTATAATTCCTGTACAGTAGTCCCACAACATTCTATCACTCGACACTTGAATAGCCTGTCAGAACTGTCTAGTAACTGGAAATGGGCTTTTTACAGTGTCTGCTATAATGTTAATGTTGTTTACATGTGTTTATGTAGATGAACATGGCCACTGTGTAAATGCACAGTATAGTTACAATCTTATTGCCACATTAGATCGTTATGATAACATAATATATGCCTTCAGTGATTAAAAAAATCACACAACTGGAATAACTACAGCAGTCGCGATCGTCTGAACTCATATGAAGCAAGAGATCGCAATGACATACAGTACAGTATGGTGACGTGTGTGGGTGCTGTAATGCTCTCCCATTTCTCAGGGGTAAATTTTGAAGCCCTTCCCCTTCACACGGTTTTAAGGGTCAAGAGGAAGGGGTAGGGATACAAAAATAGAATTGGGATTGGGCCTAAATTAGCTCCAAATGCAGCCAAATGCAACACAATCTGATCTCTTTGCCACTAATTCTTTGCAGTCAGCTTGGTGTGTCCCAGGCTTAAAGGTCTGACTATGCAAGACTAGACGTTGGCCAACATGCAGTGAATGCAAAAATAAATGAAACGAGACTGTTCAAACCACATATGAATTGCTGCTTTTTTGTCATTCATTTGTTCGATCTACTGACATCTTTAACTCGGCATACACCGTGAACGCAGCTAAGGTGATAGATATGAACCCATCGCTGGTAACTTTTGCTTAATGTTGGGAGCCAGGCTGGGTAATGGAGAGAGTAAGTCATTTTTCAGCACGGTCAAGTACTGCATTTAAATAGCCATTTTCTGTTCTGTAATTTCCAAGGCATTAAAATGGCTGACTGCTTCATTACTTGAGTAGAATCTGATCACTTCAGTTGGATGTATCTTACTGCTCTCCAGGGCAATCTTCCAAATAATAGCGCAGAGACCTATCTTTCTTTTTGTTCCTATCTATTTCTCCTCTCTCACACCCACTTTAGGCGTCTCATTCCACCCTTTACCTCGCTAGACAAATGTAATCATGACATTTAAATGAATGAAGGTGGCCAATGTAAGTGTTACAGTAATTGGTTGTAAGTGGATAAATCTGAGATGGATTCTACCTGCAGTAAGCCGGAGGAAGATGAAAGATATGATGTATGTTTGTCATACTGTAGGAGGCATTTCATATGAGGATAACTTGGTGCTTTAGAGGAGTAGTTAACTTTATTGGGTTATAAATCACCATCTTGGCGCCAAATTCTGTGTGAATGTCACAGTAGACGTTGAGGACTTGTATAGTCTTTTATTGTCCAGTTTTGTTGAACCTGTGTGAATTGCAGTCTCAGAAATGGATGCTCACAAAAAAGATTCATCTGGAGTTTTACATCATCAATTCAAATTAAATGAAAGACAGTAAAAGTCATGCAAAATCAGTCAGTATTTTAAAGTTCGCATGAACTGGAAGCCATTTTTCTTTTTCGTATTGTGATGCAGGTCCTAGAGAAATGGAATATCAAATGAGAAAATTGTGGGCATGGCTTCTTTTTTCTACTGCGAGCTGATTGAACGTAGTCAAGTAGGCATTTCATTCAGAAAGATTGGGAAAAGGGTTTTGGGAGAGTTAATATAACCTAACAGACACCTCCTCTTCACTATTTCTATTTGATGTCAAAACTGACAGTTGTATACTTCAGACAGAAGTAGTCTAATAATTTAACTGAAAAAAAAAACCAGGAAGTTCATTTTCAGCGAACTCGGGTCGCCGCGAGCACCTCGGTGCTATGTGTCGACGCACTAAGCACTATTGGTGCCGACCGAAATTTTTTTCTTAATGACATCAAAGGCTATAGAATACACAAAACATGTCACTCGTATAGCTTTGAATGGGGAAAAGTGTAACGGTCAATATGGCGAAAGAAGCCCAAACTTCTAGTACAGCAGCCAATCGGCGATCGCCATAGACGGATGTTTCTCCGGGGAAGAAGCTAGGATCAGGCGTATGCTTTTATGACAGGTTTTGTGGTCACAAACACACTGGAATCTCAGCGAATACTTGCTTCACAGACATAAGAAATATATAAGCTTGAAATCTGTACTTTTGAATGAAGTGCACTTGTGATTTAAAGGAAATGAACGCGAGGTACAGTCCGTCCTGTCAAATGCACATCACAACTCCTTAAATGCTCACAAACTTGTAAACAAAGAGTCACTGTCATTTCTGGAGGAGATTCACCATCAAGACCAAGTTGTGAATTATTTTAGAAGATCAGCGCGATCTGTCAAAGTATTATTCAGAGGATGATAATGTGTAACACTGCCATGAGTAAGGTTGGTGTCGTGATCTTAGTCCTTTAATGCATGCGCATTAGCTTTGGTAACCTGAAAAAATGCAGATTTTGTTTGATCCAAGCGTTTCTAAATAAAACTTATGAGAGTTGTTGCTTAATTTCAATGGTGGTTTCAAAGAAGGAATGCAATTGTAAGCTTAGCAAACGGTTTTGGAAAATTTGATGTTTCTTTATTCAGACAGAATGCCTGAGTGAAATGACTTGCCTTAAAGGGACTTTGATGACATGTTTTGTTTTCCACAAAACTAGCAATGTGAGCTAACAAATTCCTCTGTTTAGGTTTGATTTCATTTGTTCTTTAAATGAATCCCCCACACATTCAATGCCCAATTTTTACAATGACATACTCTATCTGATATGCATATTTTCAGAGCTCTCTTTCTCCAAACTTTTATTATACAGCAGATTTTCCTTTTTCATTTTTAAGTGTCTTGCCTCTTCTTGCAGTACTGTCCACTTGTTTCAGTATCTTCCCTGGGTACAGAAGTTTGAAGCTGTCACGCTAATTGCGTCATCAGATTTGTCGCTCCTAATGGTTCTTGGTTTGACAGTGGTCGTAGTTGAAGTCACACTCCAGGAAAGTGTCTGAAATCTTCTGACACTGGCAGGATTTTGTCGGAGGAAGATTTTGATTGCAGCAGCCATTAATGGGGTGTCAGTGGACATGTCAAACCAGCGATCAAAGGGTTAGGAATCATTATAGGAATCTTTCAGAATTTTCAACATTTTTTCTCAGACCACCAAAATCCCATTACACAGCGTAATCCCGGATTTAATATTGTCTTTGTATAATTTGAACCAGTTTGTCCATTCTCCTCAACATCCTCCGTATTTTTTGCCCACGAGCTGCTGCTCATTGGACATTTTCTCTTTTCAGATCATTCTCTTGTAAACCCTAGAGATGGTTGTGTGGAAAATCCCAGTAGATCAGCAGTTTCTAATAAACTCAGAGCAGCCTGTCTGGTGCCAAAAAATCACGGCACATTCAAAATCACTTTTATTCTCCATTAAAAAAAAATCTTGACCACTTCTACATGCCTTAATATTTTAAATGCCACCATGTGATTTAGATGTGATTGGTTGGGTTTTATATCATGAAATATTCTGGGGGTATGATTGATTGAGCAAATGCAAATCTCCTTCCCTCCTGAAGCTATATTTACAGTATTCACTCTTTCCTTTTTTTGTCATTTTTTTGGTGGCCTGTGGGTTTGACCGCTCCAATTACTGCCACAAACTTGTTCCTTCCAGCTCTCTCAAGCACAGCTGCTCTCACACTGGTCATTAGCATGCTGAGAGGGTCTCGCGCCTGATAAAAATGCTGATTTATAGACCGGGATGAACATTAATCCCTGATTGCTCTGTAAATTGAGTCTTATGAAATGAATTATGTCCCAGCTTTGTTCTGGTGATAAAAAAAAGAGTCCCCTGATGCTTTAGACCTACATGTGTAAGGTGCTCCTGACTACCTTAGCATGTTCTCTTGATACTTATGGCTGGTTAAAAATATCAACAAGAAAATATATGTATATGGTGGTAGAACATTGCATGTATCTCGACACACAAATTTGCTCTATTTGGACCTAAATTTCTTTGTGAAAGATTAATAACATAATCGTTCAGTCTGTAGTTTTATTCTTATATTTAGTTAAGTTTATTTATAAACTAATTTTAAGAGGATCACAGGATTTTGGTTCTCGAGATCTACCTGAGCTCGAATTCCCCTCTTGCCCCAATAACGGGAGGGAGCCCTGGGCTCGAGGATCTTACGAGCTCAGGGCTCTCTCCCGGGACAACATGCCAAACAAGCTATACTACCAATCATCAGCTAAGTGGGAACTCTTAAAAAAAATGTAAATTGTTATTAGGAAATAGTAATATGTTACAAAGATGCTGAGGCGGCGTTAGAATCCATTTGCAGAGGTTTAATGAAAGGCTTGCACAGAGACATAGATGTGAAATCAGGCAGAGTGTCAAAACTAGATGAGCAGTCCAAATATTTCAACATACACAGGGCAAATGCAAAAGGCGTGAGTAAATACGCAGGCAACGGGTCAAGGTAATAACAAACAAAACAGAGCAATAGGGCAAAACCACGGAACGTACGTGAGAGAAACAGGCCAGTTCATGCACAGGAAAGCAGTCAGGAAAGTCACACGGAACAACACATCATAAGGCAGGTAACCTGGAAATACTTCACAGGGAAACAGTTGGTGCGTCCCAAATCGCATACTTATATACTATTCTACGCTATTTTGAAGTATAAATAGTTCAAGTAGTGCGTTCACACTGAAAACTCTAAAAATAATAAGTGCACTTTAATTACCCAGATGATGCACTCATTCCACCGGTAATATGAAGTGTATAATGATGGACACTGATGGACCGCAGCTTTGCGCACGTATGGAAGGGGCGGAGCTATCGGACGCACATGTTGGAAAACTCTATTTATTTTGGATTGTGAGAGCAAAAGTCTCCTACGAAAGTGATTATAGCGCCTCCCGATGGTGAATGCGGTTATACTCATGCAAGGTATTATTTAGTATTTTGGTCATTTATTTCACTAATTTGTCAAACATCATCAGGAAAACGGTTTGAGCATCCGCTTAGTAAAAAAGGCATTAGTGTTCCATTTGGGACAGCACTGCATACATATACTATGCTGTTGAGTGTGTAAGTGCATAAGTACATACAGTAGTGCGTAAGTGCATAGTGTATAGTGTGTCATTTGGGACGCAGTTAGCGTCCGAGTCCTCGCTGAAATGCTCACCAAACAAGAAGTGAGTGTAGCGGAAGCAGAGCCAAGGTAGTACTCGGGCTACTACTACTACTACTACTACTACTACTACTACTACTACATAATAATAATAATAATAATAATAATAATAATAATAATAATAATAATGTTAAAATATGTTCAAATAGATTTTAAATTCTAGTCATTTTTCACAATATATATCCTTGGTTGATAAAATATACTGTATAACATTTCAGCAATTATTGTAGTTAATTAATTGCTGTGAATTACTTTTCATTTTTAGATCTTGTCGTTAATTTTACTCAAAGTTTAATCATTTGGTGTGTTTTTAATATGTCTACTATTTTTTATTTTAGTTTCATTTAAATGTGTTTTTAATGATACATGTTTTCTCATTAGCTCACTAGCTAAAGTTCTGTTTGTTTATTTTGATCTCAGTTAAGCGATAAAAATGGTTTAGGTTACTACAATTACAGATTCAGGGATCTTACACCTTTTCCAACTTCAAATTCCAGCACTTTTCAAGCACTTTCAAGGTGCATTTTTATGTTTCTCAAGCACAACCACGGTAATTTACTTTTATATATGCTGTAAGTACTTTTTCACATTTTAATCCATTGTGCTATTAAAAAAAAAAAAACAATATGACATTTCAACTTAAATTGTTGAATACTTTGGAGCATAAATTTATTGGGATAGTTCACCATAAAAAAAAAGTTGTTATTGGATAAAGTATCTTTTTAAGTTTGGTCTCTTTCTACCTAAAGTCGATATCTAAAAAAATTAGCTTACAGTCAGATTTTGTTTGGGTGTAGTCCCAAATTTTCATGACCAATCATTCGTGATATTTCATGTGCATCACTATTCAAAATTCATGCAACAAATTACATCCTTATGAGTCCAAGAATATTCTTGCTGCAAATAAATGAACTGTTCTTATGTCGACTATTTTGAAAATCAGTCACCAAATGTGCAAACCATAGTTTGTAAGCTTTCATCAATATTACTTTTTATCATTGTCAATATTACTTTAGGTTCGGACTAAGGTACTGTTGTAACAGAATGCAAATGTCCCACCTGCCAAATGGTTAAGTGTTAAGGGGTTAACAGTTAAGGGGTTAAAGGAAAACATGTTTAATAATTCAAAAATTCTCTCTGTAAGTAGTCTTGGCATTCTATACAACTTATATATAAATGACAAATAATCACCAGACCTGTACAATTTCAAAAAACACTTTGATTGTGTGAAATACTGTAGGAACGTTTTCTGCCATCTGCATAAAAAGCACCATTACTATAATATAAGTTTTATATTAACAGATTTACTGCATTTGAAATCAACATTAATCAAACCCTACAGACAAACAAAAAAAATCTGCATGCGCTCACCAGTCCTGCACGCATTACTTGACGTGAATGAGATGAACTCAGTAAACGATAATAACTGTGCTGTTCCCACAGGCAGTGTCTGATACTGCACAGATGACCTTGACATATATATTATTTGTAGACGCCATCTTAATAGAAATAACGGTCTTTTCACGAGCTGCAATATTAGTTTAATTTTAAAAAGTGAATGCAAGCTCTTTTGTGATGATGTACGGCCGCAGTGTTAGATTTCACATACAGTATAGCTGCCAGTTGCACGACTAACAACATCCTGATGATTAAATTAAGGATTAAACAGAATCTCTCGCACTTAAAATATGTGTATTCGGAGGTAAACAGTTACTTGAAAACTCCGTCCGACCGGCTTTACAGTGAATGGCTTTAGTAATTTTCATAGCTGATTTAAATCCACTGGAAGTCTTTTATCCACTCTTCAAAAAGTGTAGATGGTGGATTAACTATACACTCACACACACAGACATTTCAAGTCAGAATTATTAGTCATGAATTATTAGCCCATGTATATTTTTCCCCCCAATTTCTGTTTAATAGAGATATTTTCAACACATGGCAAAACTCACTCTCGCTTTCTCTCCCCAGATTTACTGTAATAAAGTTTGATGCAAAATAATATTTATCTCATTATGTTGATATGTCATTATATGTCTTAGTCAAGACTGTCAGAATAGTCATTATTATGAGATTAATTATTACAAGAAATATGTCATTATTAAAAGTCATCACTTAGTATTACTGTGAATAAAGTAAGTATATACTGTATATAAAGTAAGTCTATTATAGTTTCACATTATGACATTGTGATAAGATAAATATTCTATATATTTTTATTTAATAGGGAAACTAGCTTTCCATAGCATACATATCAAATGTGGATCATCATAACCTGCGTCTAATCCCGGCTAACTTCCGGAAAGGGAGAGTAACCAATAGCGATAGAGATAACAAGTAAACCAAGGCCCGCCCCAGGACTGACAAAAATCCAAAAAATTTTGCACGAACAGAGAAGAGCCAGCGAGCGAGCGGAGAGAAGTTGAAGATCTCCTCCTCCTCGATTAATTTTGGCATTGATTTGCCGCCATAATTAACATTCAACACATGATCACTGATCAGATGTAACGTTATTTGTGACTTTGGGCGCTTTCTAAAACTAAATCTGTCAGTGTTATTTTCACTCTCTTGTATCCAGACCTTTACATTTCCGAGCCTGTCTCTCCCTATCACCTGAATGCAGGCGTTGGCTGAGTGATTGACAGCTGATATTAACCAATCTATTCGCGTTCAGTGCTAGAGCAGTGGGCCAATCAGTCAAGCTTGAAGGCGGGGCGAGCATTGCGGGAGTTGTTTACTGCAGCCAGTTGACATGACAACTGTTTTAAACTATTCCACTCGCACAAATGCTCCCAGATACATTTTGACGTTGCATAGATAACATTTTGTCGCATATGCAAATGCATTTTCAAATTCAAGCAGGTTCAAGCACTTTGTCTAAAATCCAAGCACTTTTCTAACCTTGAAAACACTATATTGAAAATCAAGCATTTTCCAGGATTTCCAGCACCCGTACGGACCCTGCAGATTATAAGAGATTTCTTAAAGAGTGTTAGAGACCTATCATAACATTTGTACAATTATTACATTTCTGTCATGAAGGTTTGACATTGTGTTTTGTGTCAGGATGAAAAGTGTTCCAATATAGTAAAGCATTTTCCACCTATTTTAGAATTTAGAGACATTTTACCAACTCCATATGAGCTGAAAGCCAAATGAGCTTGAAGTGCTTTCTATTTTTCCTCAAGCACTGGCTTCATCCACTTGGAGCATGACTGTGCTTTCTTTAAGAGTTTAGAGCCCTGTGAGGAGAAACTCACTGCTCATAAGCACTTTAATGAGACATCATGAGCCTGCACTTTTAGATTTAAGCTGTCAGAAGATTAAAAGCTGAATAAAGTTAGCGTTTGTGAAGAATCGTGAATGCATTTCACTCCTGAGATCCTTCGCTTCTCTGTTTGGAGAAGGACAATTAAATGAATCAAGCCAGACGTCACAGAAAACTGTCAAATGTTAAATGTATCGTCACAAAAGAGTAGCTTTGTTCATTAGCACCATTCATCGTTTCCACATTTTTTACAACACAACATAATTAAAAAGTTAATTAATTAAGTTGAGCATAGGACTTCATTTCACAAGTATGAATCAAGCCTGTTGTAATAATCAAGACGTGCCATTTCAATTAGCTCAACTCTGAATGAGAGTGTGAAAAGAAATACTTTCAAGCCAAGTTCCCAGTTTAAATGACACAAGTCAAGCTGTCTTTTCTTGTTTAAGTCTCATGCTGTACAAATATGGTGTTTCTAAGGGTAGTTTTACACAGCAACAGTGTACTCCAGATGGAAAAGCTTTCCTTTTATATCTTTGAACAGTGTGTGTACTTACGACAATGATGTCAAACTGATCCCCATTCACACATATTCTCTAAAACATCTGAAGATATTGTGTTATGCCACATCAGACTAAGCTCCTGAGCACATTCAGTCCTAGGGTGTGTTCTTGAAAGCAAGTTTAACTTACTTTCACATTAATACTGAACTCTGGGTTGATTAACTATAAAACTTCTTACTCGTGGTATGTCAGTCTCAAAAGCAAAAGCTCCTGGGAGTAAGTTCTGTCAACTCAGATTATGTTTACCTAAAGGCAGAAACCATGAGTCACCATGGAAACAGATGCCAAACAGCAGAATGCCACACTTCTGTGTAATGTTGAGTTACAATCTTAAGCTGGGTTCACACCAAATGAGAGTAACTATGTACAGTTCCCTTTAACCGGGCCAAAGCACACTTGTCCCCCCTTCCGTCTCCCCCGACGGCCCGCAATCACATTGCATTCGGGCCTGAGCACGCTTACGTCATCGATGATGCGCTGTTCAGTGTAAGAGATGAGCTCTCAGAGATTTCAGTGGAGATTTCTTTATATCCTGATATGGTTTCAGTGGTTTGATATGCAGTGACACGCAGTCAAATATTCCGCCGAACAGATCAGCCACTGCTGACACTCATAAACAATCACAAAGTCCTCGTGCTGCAGGAATTAAAAGGTTTACTAAAAGGGCAGCTGTGGTGCAGAGAGGGGTTTGCGTCTTTAATAATTTACGACAGTTTGCGTTCATTAAACAGTAAGAAGAATTAATAAATCCATATGAAACAGTCCCCAAGAGTCACGTCTCCTCTTCAGTTTCGGGCTCAGGTGCGCTTTGCATTCACACTACAAGCGTACCGCGCCAAAGCCCAAGTGAACCTCGCTTAGGCACACCTCTTCCAACCGGGCCAGGGCTGGCCAACTGTACCGTGCCTGAGCCCGATTCAGCGCACTCACACTTCTAAAATTATCCGGGAAACGGGCCTGAGCACGGTTCGGATAGCATAGTGTGAGTACGCCCTAAGTATTCTGGCAAGTAGATTACATACAAAGTAAATGCGAGTAGACGATGATGCAGAATATTTAATGAGCTTGTTGCAAAACTATGTGGAATTCATTTCAATAAGTAAAAAAAAAATCTATTTTTACTTAGATTGTTTAAAATAGATTATTAAGAATCACAGACCTATAAAGCTCAGAGGTGACCTAAACCTGAATGATAACCTGCTCTGGAAAAGGTTATACATGTCTCATACATTAACTTATGCATAAGCATAAGTTGAGTTATACTTTAATTTAACTCAAGCAGCACATATTTCTTGGATTCAATCCACATATAACAAAAAAAGACAACACTTAGTATTTACCATTAACAGTGATATTTAGAAAACTAAAACACCTTCAAGGTAGTTTAAAAAAATGCTAATGGATACTGTTATAAATGACGTATTGTATCGCTAACATAAAGGAACTCTGTATCACTTCCCCAAAAAAATAAAAACATAATTTTGGATCATTTGCGATTACTTTTGCTGTCTTAAAAAAAACAAATGACATGTGTACACTCTTAAACTCATCATTTTCATGGCAATTTTGACAAAATGTGCCAGTTGTGTTGTTGATTGAACTGAAAGATTGCAACACCAAGCTTGCATATACCATAATTTAGCAAATTTCCCGAAACTGCTTTATAAAGCAGCAATATGATATTTGGACAGCTTGATCTCATGAGGAAATATAACTATTTCATTATTTTCAGTTTAGTGGCTTGTTCTTATGAGTTCAGTTGTATGAAAATGTATGATTTTAAAAATAAGCAAATCATACTGAATTGTAAGAATTCATACGGATTAGCCACTAAATCAACAAGTTACAAATTGCAGTGAGATCATGTTGGATTTAAACTCACTCCAGTCAGTCTGAGTCTCCTTAAAACTACAGTATATGCTTTGTTGAAACTTTGAACAGAGATACACTGTAAATAAAAATGTTTTCCTTTTATTTACGGTTAGGAGTTGCATTATAAGACCTTGATCTCTGCTCTGTTGACTTTTAATGTTTCAAGAGTTCGCCCTTGCTGATTATTGATTATAAATCGTGTTTGGCATGCTGTCCCGGGAGAGAGCCCTGATCTAGTGAGATCCTCAAGCCCGGGGCTCCCCCCGTTGCAGGGCGAGAGGGGAGTCTGAGTTCAGGTAGGTCTCGAGAACTCCTCTGCTTGATAAAGGTAAATACTGTATAGATTATGAATGGCTCTGGAGAGTGCATGCTGAATTCTACGTTTGTCTATGATGTCGATTTGATTTTTTCAATTTACTTATGTTAAATGTTTTGGTCTGTGGGAGGAAACCGGAGTGCCCAGAGAAAACCCACGCAAACACGGGGAGAGCATGCAATCTCCTCACAGAAATGCTGACTTGGCCAGGTAAGATCTGAGCCAGTGACATTCTTGCTGTGAGGCAATAGCATAAGGAAAGGGGAGAAGTAGGGGTGGAAGGGGGTATTTTTCAAGACGAAGATGGCTAAGGTAAGATACTCTGGTTATTTATAGTGATTTAGGAACCATCTGATTGGTGAATCATGCATTAGCTAATGAGGACCAGCTGCTATCAATCATAAGCATGTGCTCCTCTTGAAATTAGTTTATAAATAAACTTCACTTAAAATTGATCACTAGAGGTTAACAAAGTGACTTTCACTTAAATTTTAGTCGTTTGAAATAATATAATCTATAAGAAATAATATATAGATAAAGAAGTAAAATAACAGAAAATGTAATAGCAGTGTTACGTGAAGGTGGTGGTGTGACGTAGACAACGGAGGCGAGGACCCAGTTGCAGATTTTTAATAAAAACAGTATAGCAAATCTTACAGGGCAAATCCAAAAATCGCAGTCAGGCAGGCAAGAAATCACAAGGGCTGGCGGCAGACGGATATCAAGGCTTAGATCAAAACACAGGAACAAACAGGAACAAAGTAAATGCGTTGTTACGTCACTAACAGTTGACAATATTACTGCAGGGACTGTGTGTGTGCTGCTTTTGTAGTGAGTGTAATCAGTCATGACGGTCCTCCGGTGGTGTGTATGCAATCAGTCGTGATATGGAGCAGGAGTGTGTGTGTGTGCTGCATGACTGGAGTTGTAGTCCTAGACATGGCTGATCTGTAGTTCCCGGAAGTGTGAACCAGTGATCTCTGACAGAGGAGAGATCGCTGGTGATCGTGACAAGCAGTTCATTACAAAGTTTTTGTACTGTAATATACAACACCCACCCAGACAGTACATCAATTTCATCATTCATTCATTTTCTATTCGGCTTAGTCCCTTTATTAATCCGGGGTCGCCACAGCGGAATGAACCGCCAACTTATCCAGCATTTGTTTTACGCAGCGGATGCCCTTCCAGCCGCAACCCATCTCTGGGAAACACATCCATATATTGTCATTCACACACATACACTACGGACAATTTAGCTTACCCAATTCACCTGTACCGCATGTCTTTGGACTGTGGGGGAAACCGGAGCACCCGGAGGAAACCCACGCAACCACGGCGAGAAAATGCAAACTCCATACAGAAACGCCAACTGGCCCAGCCGGGGATCGAACCAGCGACCTTCTTGCTGTGAGGCGAACGTGCTAACCACTAGGCCACCGTGGCGCCTGCATCAATTTAAAATATTAAAAATGTTCAGAAAAGTCACCCTCTTCAAACTTTTTAAGGTTAAAAGTTGTTAGAAGAAAGATGCAATTCCCAAAATGCAATTCAAAAGCATAAAGAAACGTAAAAAAAACAACAACAACAACAACAACAAAAAAAAAACATCAATCACAAAATAAGGAAAACTGCTAATTTACAGATATTTTTAATCAATGTGGGGTTTCCAAGTCAGTTTACTATGGCAACATAAATACCTTAAAGGTTACCTTGGTTTTTGGAGCTAAAAGCTGCGGTCATCCATTTGCATAAACTTATAGAAATATGTACATAACCTGCATCCATCAATACCCCCCTGTAGTCCACCATTATTGTGTTTGTTGTCAGCTTCCTATTTATACATCATACACAAATAAAATGTTTCCAATTTTAGTTGAAAACTGTGTCACACAAGCTTAACATAAATATTGGTTATTATATATGTATAATGTGCATTATAAATAGGGTTGTTAGATTCTAAAAAAACATTCGTGATGATTTAAAAATTATCTTATAATATGTTGTCTTCTAATAAATAATCTAATAAAATGAACAGTAGCCTTTACAAGAATAAACAAGAATCAGTAATGTGTTGTAATATATGCATCAATGCATGAGTAACTGTTTATATTGTAATAAAAATGCATCCTTGCTTATTTACAGCATAAGAACAAAAGTCTGAAACAAAACAACCATTAGATGAACATAACCGTGTCATTGGCAGAATGTGTATTGTTACATGTTTATATATGTGTTATACATTATAATACATGGAACACAGGCTCATTCTGAAAACCTAGCTCTATGTACATTTCTGGAGATGCATTGTGGCATTTTGTCTTTAAAACGAACGCTACGGAGCGGTATGATGTCGTTTCTTTTCTTGCTTACCAGCTGATCACTTACCTGCACGTGAACGACTTTTCTGCTGTTACCAGTTTGTCTGGTAGCTTGACACGTACGTCGGTGAACTTGAGATGCAGAGCGGAGTTTACCGCGATGATGGGGTTCAAGTCCGGTGCAGAACGGTTTCAGAAAGAAGGTTAGACAAATACAGAAGCCAGTAAAACTGGATAAGTAGATAAACAAGTAAATAACAGGGTGAGAATGTGGTAAAATCTAAAAACGTGGTAAAAACCAGAAGGCTTTTCTTTTTAGGCATTGCTTTTTAAATCACAGCGATTGGGTCTAGGGAAGGGGGTGGGCGGGTCAATTGGTGCTTTTTAAAACACTACTGGTTGGGTTTAGGGAAGGGCGAGGGTGTGGGTCATTGGTCAGTTGGTCAGTCAGTCAGTTAGTCAGCGGCTTCTGGTGGATTTACATGAGAACAGCAGATTTGAGATCTGGAAAAGCTTACATGCTCCTGGGATGAATTTTGCTCTCTCCAGAAATGTTTATACAGTACGGGTACGTAATCAGAATGAGTCTGGGTTGCGTACATGTTTATGAGCAGAAAACTTCAAATAGTCAGATCCCTTATACAATTATATGGGTTTTCCCAGTTGCTTTGGACATTTATCCCTTTTATTAACATTTGATTTTGTATAAAAAATGGAAAGAGCTGGAGATTTTTCTTTTAAGCATATTTTATAGAATTCATAGTCTTTGTCTGAAGTAGGCGGCATGACTCAGTGCCACAAAACAGTTTTTATAGCAAAAATAACTGTCACTTTTATCTACATCGCTGCATGACTGAGGCGCTTTTATAGGTTTGTCTCTTTGAAATGGATCAAGAGAAAAGGTTCAATGTTGTGCCAGTGAGATCCTGCGTTGGTTCAACATGTGTTGCTATGGTAATGGGACTTCTTGAAGCTTTCAACACCTCTTCCTGCAAAAAAAAAAAAAAAAAAAAAAAACCTTTGCGAATGGAAGCGTTGAGAGGAGAATTTTGAAATTCTTTATCAAAACCGTTGTCAAACTCGTCACATTTTTCAAACGCACACATTGTAGCTCAAGGACACGCTTTGCTTTGATTTCCTTTTCGGATTACTCAGTAGATTGATGAGCTGTTTGATGAGCCGGCTGTTTGTGTGTATTTGTGCTATGAGTCATTTTTGTCCTTTGGGTAAAAGCGAGGGATGCCGCCGACAGTAATAAGTAGAGACAGATGAAATGTGCTAACAGTACATGTAAGTAGCAACAGTGTAAAAAAACTTGATCTAGTACTTATTTGATTTACTTGAAATGATTGTACTTAAAGGATTGATTTCACGATCCACTTATTCGTTCTTATGTGACTCTTTCTTGAATCTTCTTCCTTGTGTGAATGTTTATTGTCTGAGTATGTGTGTACTGCTTTATATAATTTATGTGGATTTTTTTTAGTCTTTGTGTGGAATACACAATGGCAGCAGGTGGCATGCTATTGAATGATTTAATGAATTAGGTATTATGATTGAAAAAAGTGTGCAACACTTTGTCAGCTCTATAAATCATTGAATCCTTTACTCAGCCGTTCATTCAAAGATAATAAATGATTTTGCTACTGAATCATTCACTCAATTGTCTTGTTCTAAACAAAAAATCATTAATATACTCGTCAAATGATCATCTTTATAGGTGAATTACTGAATCACTGAGGCAATTGATTCATTCAGAACACCAGTTCATTAATGACCTTAAAAAGTGTCTGCTTTTGAAAAGGTCACTGATTGAATCCCTCAATTGATTTCTTCAAAATCCCAGTTTATTCATGAACTAAACAACTGACCATATTTATGAGTGAGTCACTATATCATTCACTCATTTGCTTCATTCAAATAATCAATTCATGTAAAAGTAAGCAAGGAACTGTTTTATTAATAATTCACTGAATCATTCACACCATTGATTCATTCAAAACACTAATGCATTTTTGAACTGAACAGTCTTTAGGTAATTAACACAGTCGATTACTTAATTGATTAATTGAGAACACCAGTTTATTTATAAAACAAACAAGCAATAATATTTATAAGTCTCTAAATCATTTACTCAATTCAATAATTTAAAACACCAATCTATTCATGAACAAAACACACAAGTGCTAAAAAACATAGACTCTATTGTGAAGAAAGCCCAGCAGAGACTGTACTTCCTTCGTCAGCTAAGGAAGTTCAACCTGCCACAGGAGCTGCTCGTGCAGTTCTACTCAGCTGTCATCCAATCCATCCTCTGCACTTCAATCACCGTCTGGTTCGGCTCAGCAGCCAAATCTGACCTCCGTAGACTACAGCGAATAGTCCGGACTGCTAAACGAATCACTGGCACTACCCTTCCTAGACTTCAAGAACTGTACTCTTCCACAGTGAGTAAAAGGGCTTGCAAAATCACCCTGAACGCCTCGCACCCAGCACACTTCCTGTTTGAACTGTTACCGTCTGGCCGGCGCTACAAAGCACCGAGCACAAAAACTGCCAGACACAGGAAAAGTTTCTTTCCTCAGGCCATCTACCTCATGAACAGTTAATATTTCTCCTATTGTGCAATAAACGTGCAATACTTTCTCATACACACTTGTACACAGCACCTTATAATAATATACACTGCAATACTTATAACAATATACTTACACCTTATAACTTATAACAATATACGCATTACGCATTTGTACACAGCACCTTATTACAACATACAATGCAATACTTGCGCATTTGTACACAGCACCTTATAATCTGTATATTTATAACAAATCTGTACATACATTTCAACATCCTGATCGTTGGACTGACTGCATCTCTGTTTAATGTCTATCGTTTTTTTTTAAAATATTTATTCTGTGTTGTCACTTGTCACTTTATGTACACTGGAAGCTTCTGTAGCCAAAGCAAATTCATTGTGTGTGTGAAGCACACTTGGCAATAAAACTGATTCTGATTCTGAACTGTTTTAGAGTCAGTCACCTGTTCTTTTACTTAAACGGATCTGCTAATGAGTAAGTCATTGAATGATTCACATAATTCATTCATTCATTTTCCTTTGAATTCCTATAACATATGTTTTATGCAGCAGATGACCTTCCAAAATTTAATCATTTTTAAACTACATGAACTAAGCAAACAAGTCACCATCATTATAACTGAGTCAATTATGAATTATGAACTAACTCAATTTATTAAAAGCTAATCAATTCATGAACTAAACAAGTAACCTTTAAATGAGTAAATCACTAAAACATTGTCTTAACTGATTCATTCAAAACCTACTCATTCATGAACTGAATAAAGAAATGATTGTTTTTAGGCATACATAATTCAATTATTCTCTTTATTTAGTCAAAACACTAATTCATTATGAACAAAATAATTAATTAATAGAGTAATTCGCTAATCACTTACAAATAATAATTCATTCAAAAAATATTTGATCAACAAGTAACTGAATTATTCTCTCAGCTGATTCATTCGAAACATCATTTAAAAAAACAAGTAGGGATGGGGTGGTTCAGTTTGATTAATGCTTCTGTGGTCAAGGTTTTTGGTTCGATTCATTTTAATTGAAAAAAAAATCCTATTGTAACACTTTAATACCATTTAGAAATACTATACATCACCATAAAAAATACTGTAAATGATAGATTATAATTCTAAGTATCTAATAAGAAAGGTTTTCTCAATGCCATGTATTCTTATTTCAGTATTATTTTAGTCTTTTGTAGCTGATTGATTGTAATGACAACGGCACGATAATTTTAGCTGCTTAAAAATCTTCCATGAATGTGTACCTGTGTTAGTTTATACTCAGATTTAGACCAGAACAAACTGTTAAAAATGGGTATTCTGACTTTGTTATGCATTCCACCTACAGTATATATTGAAGCACATGTTGAATAATAATTAAAAAAAAAATTGTAAGCTGAGAGAGAAACGTGCAGGAGTGTGAGTATTGAGTTTCTGTCATGTCTTGCACTGGAATCTTTAAATTGATATAACCTGAAGCATGTGAGTTAGCAGCATTAACTGTGAAAGAGAGACTGTAAACTCCGGAGAAAGTTAAACCGTGATGGGACAGAATAGACTGCCGTTGGCTGTAGCCATAGTAACACACCAAAACACTCTAAACATCTGCCCCCCCGTAAAACGAGTAAAAACAAGAAACAAATGAAACAATCCTGTGCTGTGAAATGAACAATACTTACGCATATCGAACTGCGACAAGTCATGACGTTTTAATTTTCTTCTTGAATCGTCCCATTGCTAAAAACAAGTTGCATTTTTCATGAGTAAATCAGTGAACCATATGTTTATTTTTTAAATGTATTTATTTATTCAGAACCCTAGTCATAAAAAACACTACTCAATGTTTGCATGCAACAATTGACTTATGTGTTGACATGGCAAATGCAAACAAAATAACTCGCTTTATTTACAGTCTAAGTTACTCAATGACTACGTTTACATGGATATCAGTAATGAATTATCTTCCTTAATCTGAATAAGACAGTAATATGATTAAGGCGTTACATAAGTTGCTTTTTGAATGTTCTTTTTTCATGATGCCGTTTTACATGTATAGCACTTTATACTATTAACGTCACTGCGTCACCGCGCTTTTCAAGTTTCCTTAGGAGTTTCATGTAATTTTGGGTGTTTAATTTTTAATTTGTCAACTTTAACTGCAGTTTGGCACTTTCACTTTAATTCAGGAACATTTCGTGCATGCCCCCCCTGACAAACGAAGTATTGGATTTGAGTATGAACTGCTGGAAGAGTGTTGTTTTAATGGAATTTGATACAGCACGCCGTATGGGAAAAAAACTCTGCATTTCTGTGGTCTGTGGTCCTTCACTCCCAGTAGGTGCAGATAATATTGTCAAACAGCTGTGTGTGTATAGAATATAATTTCTCGAAATGTGGCGAAAATCCTACGTGACGGTAATACTGTAGTTTGATTAAGGTGTTTATGGGTGCTTTCACACTAGCACTTTTGGTCCGCACCGGGTTCGTTTGACGTCATAGTACGGTACGTTTAGCTACACATTTTCTGATGTTCTGAACGTTTATATTATTTTTGCAGCAGATAGACGCGAGTCGCTTTCTGTATGTCCAAAACCAAAATGTTCAGTAAAATCTAGTATATTCTTAACTTATCAGAGTAAATAATTTCAGAGTAAACAAGAAATAAGTTCAAACATAACAATTTATTTTCTACCAGGTTAAGAAACAATCGAATGAAATTCAATCAACAATAATAAATCAATAACCAATCATATATCTACATCAAGAAACATATAAATGAGTTTCAAACATATTTACCTGGAGAAGTGATGCTACACACCGCGATCGTGTGGGATATCTGCTTACAGATTCCTCGAGACTTGGTCACTATCCCTTAAGTATGCAGACAATTTTATGAGTTTACCATATGTTTACCATTTGGTATCGGCAGGGGGTTTGTGCTCCTCTTTCCGTGACTGTATGTAAATAGCTTGGTGTCGGCGGAAAGGTTATTTTGCATTTAAGAGATATTTGGTGTGAGTGACCAGGTATTGTCTTTACTTAACTCTATAGGGAGGGGTGAGAGACCTTTTCATCAGACGCACAGAGACCCTTTAAATGATACAAAACTCGGACTTTTAGCATGTAAATACCCATTGTTAAAACAGAGACCATTGTAACTTTCAGGAAGGGCAAGTGATACAGAACTCGGACCTTTAGCATGTGAATGTACATTGTTTAAAACAGATACCTTTGTAACGTTCAGGAAGGGCAAGGTGTGAGGGTTTGTGGGGGAAATTTCGCACAGTTCAGCTCATTATAATGCTCATTGTTCTCTTCAGCTGCGTGTGGCGCCTTCCAGTCTAGTATCTCTTTCTCTCAAGTTTTAGGCACAATTTTATCGATCTTACATACATAAATACCAAATCACATGGCAAAGCATTTAAAAAATGTCCCACATAAATAAAATATTTACTTTAAACATTTTCAATCTTCTTCTTATCATAAAAAGAGAGAATGAAAAATGATCGTTCCCACCATGACTTCAGCTCCACTCTCGCTCCAAACCTCTTCTAACCCACGCATCTTTCCAAATAGCTTACAATATTTCTGACATCCTTGTGAACAATCTATAGCGCTTATTCGATTAAAGGCCTAATTGGAGTGAAAAGTGCCATGGCCCGGGCCGTGGATTAGCCGGGCTTTGTGTCAAGAGCCAAGGTTGGACCAAATCCAGTCAATCATCTGTTACTGAACGTGAGGATAGTGCCGAGAGCTGGACGCACGCCAGTGGCTTTTTATTGAGGGACTCCATCAATATCAGGCTTGGCAGATAGCACTTTTCCTGCAGCTCTAACTCACTCGCTCCATTCGCGGCAGAACAAGCCTGACCTGTTTAATCGGGGGAAGCCTGGCCAGCGTGTATATCTGCATCTGCTCATGCTTGTCTCCTGACAAAAGAGCTGTTTGGAGAGAGAGCATTGACCTTCTCTCTTTCTCCGTCCACCGCTCGCTGAAAGCCAGTTCGCTTGGCTGGAGTCTGGCAAGCGTTTGGCTCTAGCGCTGTCCCATAAGAAAGACAAATCACGATGAGATGTCTTTTGTTCCTCTCACACTGTAATGAGATTAATTGGAGCACAGTTGGAGGCCTTTTTACAAGTTTGCTGCTTCTCGGTTATTTCTGCAGAATAAGATGCCCTAGTAAGTCTTGCAAGTCTCCTTGAAATCAGGAAGTTTCAGCT
>CAIGQQ010032141.1:256987-284618 GCA_903798035.1 Danio albolineatus
CTGTCTGAAACCTCTGTTTTCAATCAATCAAGCATATTTTGAGCTGTTGTTGGTGGCAAAACAGTGTTTCGGCGGAGCGGTTATTAACATTTTAATGAAGTTTTTGCTCAGTGGGTTTTCATTAGATGACGCTGCTTGACTTCTTTTGTTGGGGTTGCTGACAGACGCTTTTTAATGGAAGTGCTCTACCTGCTGTGTCCAACATCAAATGCACCTGCCTGATAGTACCAGCTTCTCATAAAAGCAAAGAGACTGATATCCGCTTTATTTCCATGTTCATTCGGTCACTGCATTGAGGCCGATAAGGTTAAAATGGACAGGTCATGCTCTTTCTTTCTTTCTCTCTCCCCCTCTCTCTCTCTCTGTCCTGCATTGTAATTGGTCAAAGTGTGGAAAGCCTCAGACGCTTTTATCTCTGAGCACTTTTATAGTACAGACAAATCTGATTACTGTCAGCCCTGCTCTTCAGATGCTGGGAGAGTCCATTAAAATGGACAGAGAGAGGAAGAAGGTAAAACATATTACTGTAGGTATCTTTGTCAGTGGCAGTCAAGATGTAAAGGTCACAAAGTAATAATATTTCCCAGTATTTAATGCATATGTTCATTGTTAGCCCATTATTCTTCTAGAGTTCATAATGGTCAACTCATCCTTTACATAACTCAGGATCTCGATTTTGAAAGCTGAAACGAAACTTGTCTTTCATTGTCCTTATTTTACTGTCATCAACTACACTATGCAAAACCCTCTAAATCCATCAGACCTCTTTTTTTGTAAATGAACATTTTCTATCAGACTCCTCTGATTAGGTTCAGAAGTTTCATTTTATAGATAATGAGAAGGTTATTAGATGTTCTCCCAGTGGTTGCGTGGGTTTCCTCCAGGTGCTCCGGTTTCCCCCACAGTCCAAAGATATTCGGTACAGGTGAATTGGGTAAGCTAAATTGTCTGTAGTGTATGTGTGTGACTGAGAATGTATGGATGTTTCCCAGAGATGGGTTGCGGCTGGAAGGGCATTCGCTGTGTAAAACAAAATGCTGGATAAGTTGGCGGATCATTTCGCTGTGGCGACCCTGGATTAATAAAGGGACTAAGCTGACAAGAAAATGAATGAATGAATGAAAAGTTTATTAGCTGGTAAATAAATTTTTTTTTTTTCAAAAAATGTCACTTTAGACAATTCTTTGGTCTTTAAAGGTAGATTTTCTTTAAAATTTCTTTAGCATTAAAACCAGCTAAATCCACTTGGTTGTGGAAAGCGGAGCACCCGGAGGAAACCCACGCGAAAATGCAGAGAACATGCAATCTCCACCTGCCACCTTAGAATTATAAGGTTCTGTCTGACATTTTTGTCAAAATTGAGTTATTGACATATTCTTATTGATTGACAACTTATTTACATTATGGGATTTTTTTAATAAGTTGTTTACATTTTAAGAAAACAATTGTTACACACGTACTGCTATGGATTGCAAAAACTTTGAAGGTCAATATCTCAAAATCATTCAGAAAGCAGATAGAACCTTATAATTCCAAGGTGACGAAATGCCAACTGACACAGCCGAGGCTCGACCTATAGCCACCTTCTTACTGTGAGGCAATCGTGCTACCCACTGCGCCACCGTGACGCCCCCTTGACATAAAACAATTGTCATCTATTACTGTCTTCTATAAAAATCCAGACATTTGTTTTGAAAATTTGAATATTGAAAAACCATACAAACTGCCCCTAGACAGGAGAAAGATGTCTATAACTGCATTGTAACTGTTGCAGCGTGCAACGTGAAATGTTCAAGACATTAAAAACCTAAAAAAGGACATTTTTAAGAACAAAATTGACCAAAACTACACAAAATACTATGGATTTTGTGTTTGAATCAGGACCAGTCAGAGAATGCTGAGCAATTTAAAATATATTTTTCACCATCAGATGTGAAGAATTAGATCACTTACCATGAACAAACTGTACAGACTTAAAGCGATCCATATAATATTAGTCTGCTGAGCACACGAAAACATACCTCAATAGGCTTTTCTCATTTCAGTTTTGCAAAATGCTTTTTCCTCTTCCAGACTAGCTGGTTAGTTGCTAAATTGCGTTCGGCATCTGAGCACCTCCTGTTCGCTTACGTGGTTCATTACAGCCACTCTGTTCAAAGCATCTGCTCACCTGTAACCAGTTCAGTGGTTGAGTAATGCTGAACTCAGTGACTCGATCTGTCCATATGTCTTCAGCATCTCAAACCAGAAGCGCACATCCACTCTCTGGGACAGATGACATGATGGGGATTTCTCTACAGGATGTCTCATTGAGTGCTTACTGCACAGCGAAGCAACCCCATTTCAATACAATACAGTGATTCTCTGAAAAAAAATCACCCACATGGCGGTACATGTTTGCCAGTAAAACTCACATTTGCCACCTCCTCCAGCCATCTGCTGAAAGGGATCACACATAAACTGTGACATTGATGACAAATCATTGAAAAATTTAGCCAGTAGTGGACAAAGAGCACAAATAAAACACTTGAGTAAAGTACACATAGCATAGTAGATAGTACATAATATCTACTAACATATTGTAAGAAGAACGCTACACATCCATACTAGTTTTATACAGGTATATATATATTTATAAATATTTAGTTCTGTCTGGTTCTCAAATCTGATTGGCTGATAGCTGTGCTGTATTCTGCAATATCAGAACTCGTACAGCTTCCTCACCCTTCTGTATTACTCCACCCACAATGAATGACAGCAGATCAATAAACTCAAAATTTTGCAGCTGTTGGACAACATAATGTACTTTTAAGGCAATTTTACTTGAGAATGTGGTTGTTTAGAATGTCATAGGTCTGTCATCTGAGCATAACAGCTCGCCCTCCTATGTCGCGATGGACCTTTGATCTCCGGTGTCATCACCGGACCCCACACTCCTCCACAGCACGCCCTATCCAAGTTTCAAGTGGTTGTGCGGTTAGAACTATGCAGTTTATTTATAAGGATAGTGTCTATTTTAAATATCTATAATTTCTGAGATACAGCGCTTGGGCATCCATCAGCCTGTCATTAGCTACAGTATGTTTCCATCCAAAAATGCGAATTAACTTTATGCGCAAAACTGGATTATCGCATAAAAGAGGTGCAAATAAAGCAAAGAGTCAAATCGGACAAAATCATCACTTCCTGATTAACTGGCGCCAAATATCAACAGTAAAAACGTAATTTGCTGCAGTAGGAGAAGCTGTGTCAATCTTTTTCTTCATTTAATAAATGACTTCTGCCTCAGAATGCAATCCTGACACGCAGTGAACGTGTGGTGGCGTTTGAAGGTTTCAGACGCGGAGCACAGAAGCTCATAATTCTGGAGGTCATTAATAATATAATAACACAACTACTTAAACGGTAAGGCATTTTATAATGACCAAAACAACATTTCAGATGTTTTACGATGTGCTCATCCTGCTGGTTTGTCCATTTACACACATTTTTATCATCACATGATCTCTTATAACAAAATCACATGACCTTTTTTAATGCACGTACTGGAATTTATGCGGTAAAAGTGTTTCCATCACAGTTTATGCGCATCTTTCTTATCGATTAAGAAGTTTATCCTACTCAGTTATGCGCATACATTTTTTATGCACATTTTTAACATTTATATGCATCATGGCGTTTCCATCATCCGTTTTTTATGAGCATATCCAAAATGCAAATAAAAATAGCTGGATGGAAACGTAGCTATTGAGCAGAGCAAAGAAGGTTGACATTGTCCATCCACAAGATGTTGACAGAGACCGTATAATAAGCACTTAGAGGAGAAAAGTACAGCTGATAAAAACATTATGAAATGGGTGACAAGTCGATATCTTTCTTTTTTTGCAGTGCTGTAATTGTACAGTAATTGTTGTGGGTTGCGTGTGAGATGGGACTCACATATCAGGATTATATGTATTTTGTGTTGACCACTCTTGGTATAACCCTGAGTTACTTTTTGGTTGGCAATCCATTTGTTTCTAATGAGTCTCCAGTGTTTGTTACTGCAGACTGCTTCAGTAAAAAGAAAGAACGAAGAAATGCCTGCATGTGTTTAGCTTCTTTTTATTATGTGCTAAAAAGGAGGGAAATTACATGTATTGTATGTAATTGCATGTCATTTGTGCATTTTATTAAACTGCTGTCTTAAATACTTGATTCTGATTGGTCAACATTCTAAAGTATGTTATTGCTATATAACAGCCACTGAAACTGATAAGTTAGGCTCACCTGGGTACTTAAAACATCCATATTTTATCTGTATCACTGCTGTTTCGACTGTTTGGCACCATATTGTGATTGAATAATACATAGGTTAGTGTATGCTCTATTCAGATTAATTTTTTGTTTCTGTCAGTTTTCTCAGAGCATTGTTTGGTGTCTAATTCGTAAGTTGTGTGGCAAGTAGCCACAAAAAGTGGGATAAAGTCATCCAAGCGATTATTTTTACAGAATAAAGCCCTTCAGTCTTGTACAACATCCCTCTGCTTGTGATAATCTAGTTAGGCTTTATTTCTGTGATAACAACCGCCTGGATGTACTTTATCCCTTACTTAACATTGTTTAGTTTTGAAAGCAACTTACCTTATTCAAATTGTAATACAATAATATGGACATTTCCACATTTAAGTGATTCATACAGTGGGCTTCAAAAGCTCACGTCTTTGCGTTTGTAAGTTATTTCACAAACACTGATCATTTTTGAGCTAATTTTGATTTACATTTTCATTAATAAATCCCAAAAATTGCCAATAAAAAAAAAACATTTAACTTAATTAATCCCTGGCACTTGCATATGATCATTTTTTTTTGTATTTGACACAATTAAAAAATTGTTCAGTTCACGCTGAACGGGTCATTTAAATCAGTGAGCTGTTGACTCAAACAAATGCAATCAGATGTCAATCAATTCACAAATTTAAAACAGCAACGGGCAAGATTCTGCTTATTCTCAAATCAGACATTATTTTGCATTTTATAGTTTAGTTTTTTTTTTATTTTTATTTTTTATAAAAACATAGAGGGGATAAAGTAGAGTACTTTCTTATGGAATGTAATGATGTAAAAGTAAACACTTCCTAATATAAAATACCCCAGTAAAGTACAGATACTTAAAAAATTTACTGAAGTACAGTAGGCGCTACAGGGGCGTTCGCCTTACTGCAAGAAGATCGCTGGTTCGAGCCCCGGCTGGGTCAGTTGGCGTTTCTGTGTGGAGTTTGCATGTTCTCCCCGTGGTTGTGTGAGTTTCCTCTGGGTGCTTCGGTTTCCCCCACAAGTCCAAAGACATGTGATATCGTGTGTGTATGGATGTTTCCCAGAGATGGGTTGCGGCTGGAAGGGCATCCGCAGCATGAAACATATGCTGGATAAGTTGGCGGTTCATTCCACTGTGGCAAACCCAGATTAATAAAGGGACTAAGCCGACAAGAAAGTGAATGAATGAAGTACAGTAGTAAAGTAAAAAATTAGTTACTGCCCACCACTGAATTTGGGCCACACACACACAAAAAAGAAACCTCACTGCCTGAATTGTATAGGATCTTTCAGACTTTGACCCACCCGATGTCTTGTGCAGTGCTTTGCGTTTTTTCTTCTTCTAACATCCCTGAAAACTTGAAAAGGACTGAAATAGCTGTACTCTTCTGTAATTAGCTCTTTTGTCATTTTCCTGACCTCAGTTTCCCCTCTCAGCCATTCTGGATCTTACACAAAACAGGAAAAAGCGCTTCCTTTTCATCTCTCAGCGGCGCAGCGGCAAAATGGCGCTAATTGTTTTGAGATAATTAGGACTCCTGGAAGAGGTAGAAAGGGTGCTGACTGAAATGAGAGGTCAGGAAAGAAGACATTTAAAGAGAGGAGCGAGCATCTCATGTGCTGTAAGTGCCGCTCACTTCATACAAGGCATGGCTATATTTGGGCCCGGTTTACACATTGGTGTCGCATCTTATAGTATAATGCGACATACAGGTGTATATGGGACCAGGGGCGCCGCTAGCAATTTTGGGCCCCATGAAAAAATATGAGCACGGGCCCCCTACTACCAACCAAGCTATCCAAATTCTTTGTCTGCAATGTAGTTATGCTGATGTATGCATTTCATTATTGATTTTGTCCACTACTTATCATTATTTAGTAAGAGAAATGCCATGACTGTAGCTAGCAGATGATTTATTGTTCAAATGTAAATGTAGTACAAAAACAGGAACAGTAATCAAATATTCACTGCAAATTTTACATTTCTAAACACACAAAACACCAATGTGTAACTATTTAAATAACTGTACTGCAATAGTGTCTCATACAATGTGCAATTGACTTTGATTGAGGATTTTGACCAGGCATTTGGCACTTGGAATTTAAGTCACTGTCAGGTTAATCAACAGACCGTTTCAAATGCATTTATGTTGTGTCTATTTGGTTTGCAGTGTGCTGGATTTTGCACTATGTTAACATAAATTTGTTTAATTTTTTTTTATTAAGGATTTTGCCGGTGAGAAGGCCAGGGTTTTGCCATTTAAGTAATTTTCAGTTTAAACAAAAGAACATTTCTTATTTATGGGTCTCATTGTAGTATAATTTTGTGTTATTAGTGTTAATACACTTATTGATTTAGTGTAAAGTGTGTCATTTGGGATGCAGCTGATGAAATAAATGACCAAAATACCAAATAATAGCCTACCTGGCATGAGTGTAAACGCATTCACCATCGGGGGGCGCTATAATCACTCTCACAGGAGAATACTGCTCTCACAATCCAAAATAAATAAAGTTATCCAACATGTGCGCCTGATAGCTCCGCCCCTTCTGTTACGTGCTCAAAGCTGTGGTCGTTGAGTGTGTGAAGTGTCCATCATTACACACTTCTGTTTACCGGCTGAATGAGTGCATCATCCACGTAAATAAAGTGCATTATTGTTAGTTTTCAGTGTGAAAGCACTACTTACACTATTTATAATAAAAAAATGGTGTAGAATATTGCATAAGTATGTGATTTGGGACGCAGCTGATGGTAACCTCGAGGTCTTTGCTGCTTTGACAGTTTACCTGACGACAGCACTCAACTCTCTTCCCGCTACTGACGGACTGAACCATACAGCGAAAGGAGTGGGGTGCAATTTGACAGTGACAGTTGTGACAGACACGAGGGGCAGATATAAGCCGTATTTTATTTCTAATAAATTGTTTTACTTGTAATTTAGAGATACATTCATAATTTATATTACATTACAGTACTGTTATTAATTATAAAGCAGATCTCTGTGGGCCCCTAGAGTGAAGAATCATCATACTAGTGGATTAGTAAAATAAACATATTTTAAAAAACAAAACAAACAAACAACAACAACAACAACAACATAAAAGACTTAAACCTCTGATATGTTTTTCAATTTAAAATGTAGAGTTTAAATTTAATATCTGCATCTTTTTTTTGATATTGTGAGTGATGGTGAGAGTCAAAGGGTTGAATAAGTACTGAACTAACTAACTGTACAGTAGAATCAAATCACCTGACCCAAAGCTGTTTTAAAGACACAGTCCAACAATTTGTGTGCTCTATAAGGCTGTCCTCCGAGCCGATGTTCAGTTAGAATCATCCTTTAACTAGCTGTTGGTGAATCAGAGGAAGCATGTCGCAGTGGGGAACATTACCAGACCCAGCGACTGAGTTCCCTGCTGAGTTAATGGCCTTCAGACTGAATCGCAACATCTGGAATGCTTGATATTATCACTAACAGTGGCTGAGACCAACTCTCGTGGCCTTGGCAGTGGCCTGTGAGCTTTTTTTTTATATCGAACGCTTGAAAAGATATGATCTAAACGGTTTTCTCACATGTTCAGTCAGCATTTTTCAGGTTGGAGCATGTCTTAGAAGTGATATACTGTAATACATGTTGCTCAGAGTCAGCAGTTACATGTGTGAATCGTCCTTAGAAAGAAAACAAAATGGATGAAGGGGATATTTGGATACAATTTGTTGATAGAAACAATGCATATGAAGAGTACAGGTACAAAAACATATACACTACCTGACAAAAGTCTTGTCATTAATCCCAGTTGTAAGCGCAGCAAATAATAACTTGACTTCTACAGTAGTTGGTCATTTGGAGAAGTGGCAGAAGGAAAATTTTATCAGATGAATCATCTGTTAAACTGCACCCCAATCATCACAGATACTGCAGTAGACCTATTGGAACCCAGATGGACCCAAGACTCTCACAGAAATCAGTCAAGCTTGGTGAAGGAAAAAATCATAATTTTGGGTCACATTTAGTATAGGGGCATCTGCTTAGTGGTTTGCAACATCACCACTGTACATGTACATTTGTAATTACGTACACACCCACTGTACATATACATTTGTAATTGTTTATTTATCTGCACACTTCTGATTATTAATAGCAACCTGTATGTATAATCATTTATTGTAAATCTCTGTTCATAGCTAGTGCAACCTGTATTCATAGTACATCCATTTGTAATTATCACCATAGTTTTTCTATAACTGCACTTTATAAAATATACCTGCGTTCTGCACTTGCTGCTATTGAACTGCTGGTTACAACTAAACTGTATTTCGCTGCCTTGAACTTGTACATGTTTAATGACAATAAAATTGAATCAAATCTAATCTAATCAACAGCCTGGAGTATCAAGACATCTGTGCTGCATATTACATTACAAATAACAGGAGAGGGCACATTCCTCAGCAGGATAGCGCTCCTTCTCATACTTCAGCCTCCACATCAAACTTCCTGAAAGCAAAGAAGGTCAAGGTGCTGCAGGATTGGCCAGCTCTGTCACCAGACATTGACATTATCAAGCATGTCTGGGGTAAGATGAAGGTGGAGGCTTTAAAGATTCAAGCTTTCTACGCCATGCCAGATGACTTTATTAATGAGTGATTTAAGTTATTGCATGTATGAATGTTGTTGTCCAAGCTCATGGAAGTCAATACACAATATTAATTCCTTTTCCACAGCACCACGACTTTATATTCTATACTGTACATTATTTTTGCTAAGTGATATGACTTTTGTTTAAGCAAAGTCAGACCTTACTGTCCTAATTAAATAATTAAAAATCAAGGCATGCTCATATTTAATTTTGGTAAAATAAGTGTTATCTAGTGGCCTTTGCCTTTCATAAAAGCCAATTCTGATACCAAAGACATTTGTCAGGTAGTGTATGTGCCACACTAATCAAATTTGCTTCTAAAATTTGCATTTTTTTTCAACCTCTTGTGTTTATGTTAAGTTATACTTTTAAAGGCAAAAAAGGAAAAAAAAAACATACTATTTGCCAGAAAAAAAGTCAAATTACTGAACCTACTGAACTGAACTGAACTGAGCCTACACACAGGCACCTGAGAAGAAACTTCAATTTAAAAGAACATTTCAGATGGCACTTAGAGTTTTTTTGCATCTGAACTCTTCATACAGTATGTCTACATTGTTTATCAGCGATGATGCAGCTTTTTATGCATTTACATTTATGCATTTAGCAGATGCTTTTATCCAACGCAACTGACAAATGAGAAATACGGCAAGCGATTTATCATAAAGAGGCACATATTTGTGAGGATTGCTACAGTAGTAATGCAGAGTTTCAGCTATTATAACCCCAAACAAAAACAAAAAAGCTAGAATAGGGAGGGATAATGGAAACTTATTTTTACATTCTTACTCTAGAGATTATGCAAGCCAGACTAATTGAAACAAATTTGCATCTTAAATACATCTGATATATTCAATGCATTTTGCAAAACTTCAAATAAAATACCTGCATGCAAAGATATTCACTGCTGTTGCCAGCTGGAATGAACACTAGAGCAACTTATTTGAACCAGGGTCAATTTCCCCTAATTAAAGGGGCAATATTTTTCCCATGGATTTGATTTCCTGAGTTATTTTTCTACACTCACCAGCCACGTTATTAGGTATACCTTATGTATACACCCAGGGGTGTCCAAACTTAGTCCGAGAGGGCCGGTGTCTTGCAGATCTTAGCTCCAACTTGCCTTAACACACCTGTAAGGATGTTTCTAGAAAGCCTGGTAAGAACTTGATTAGCAGGTGTGTCTGATTGGGGTTGGAACTAAACTATGCAGGACACCGGCTCTCCAGGACCGAGTTTGGGCACCCCTGCCTTAGTAGTACTGGATTAGACCCCCTTTTGCCTTCATGGCATAGATTCAACAAGGTACTGGAAATATTCCTCAGACATTTTGGTCCATATTGACATATATCGCATCACGCAGTTGCTGCAGATTTGTCGGCTGCACATCCATGATGCGAATCTCTCACTCCACCACATCACAAAGGTGCTGTATTGGATTGAGTTCTGGTGACCGTGGAGGCCATTTGGGTACAGTGAACTCATTGTCATGTTCAAGAAACCAGTCTGATAGGATTCGAGCGAAATGGCGCGTTCTCCTGCTGGAAGTAGCCATTAGAAGATGGGTACACTGTGGTCATAAAGGGATGGACATGGTCAGCAACAATACTCAGGTAGGCTGTGGTGTTGACACTATGCTCCATTGGTACGAATGGGCCACCAGCCTGAACCATTGATACAAGGCAGGATGGATCCATGCTTTTGTGTTGTTGATGCCAAATTATGACTCTAACATCCGAATGTTGCAGCAGAAATTGAGACTCATCTGACCAGGTAACATTTTTCCAGTCTTCTATTGTCCAATTTTGGTGAGCCTGTGTGAATTGTAGCTTCAGTTTCCTGTTATTAGCTGACAGGAGTGGTACCCGGCATGATCTTCTGCTGTTGTAGCCCATGAACTTCAATGTTTAACATGTTGTGCCTTCAGAGATGCTCCTCTGCAGACCTCGGTTGTAGCGAGTGGTTATTTGAGTTACTGTTGCCGTTCTAGCAGCTTAAACCAGTCTGGCCATTCACCTCTGACCTCTGCCATCAACAAAGCATTCGCGCCCACATAACTGCCGGTCACTGGATATTTTATCTTTTTCTGACCATTCTCTATAAAGCTTAGAGATGCTTGTGCGTGAAAGTCCCAGTAGATCAGCAGTTTCTGAAATTCTCAGACCAGCCCGTCTGGCACCAACAACAATGCCACATTCAAAGTCACTTAAAAAGTCACTTCCTCCACATTCTGATGCTTGGTTTGAACTGTAGCAGATAGTCTCCATCGTGTCTACATGTCTAAATGCATTGAGTTGCTGCCATGTGATTGGACAGGTGGACAGGTGTATCTATTATAAAGTAGCCTGTGAGTGTATGTTCATCTCGCAAGTTGTGCAAAAACTCCTGTTGGAATCACTGAATTCATGACAAATGTACAGAATTCAGTCAGTGAACATGCAAATAAAACAAAATAAAAATAATCAGCAGTTATGTTTAAAAGCTCAGCAGAAGTGTATGTGTGTGTGGTCGGTTATAAGGCTCAGTCATTCATTTTCTTTTCAGCTTAGTCCCTTTATTAATCTGGGGTCGCCACAGTGGAATGAACCGCCAACTTATCCAGCATATGTTTTACGCAGTGGATGCCCTTCCAGCTGCAACCCATCTCTGGGAAACATCCAGACCCACTCATTCACACACATACACTACGGACAAATTAGCTTACCCAATTGACCTATACCACATGTCTTTGGGCTTGTGGGGGAAACGAGAGCACCCAGAGGAATCCCACGCGACCACGGGGAGAACATGCAACCTCCACACAGAAATGCTAACTGACCCAGCCCGAGGCTCGAACCAGCGACCCTCTTGCTGTGAGGCGAACGTGCTAATAGGGATGGGCGATACCAATATTTTTGTTTTCGATCCGATACCAAGTATTTTAAAACAAGTATCATCGATATCGATACTTAAATCGATACTTATGAATACGTAAATAAAAAATATTTTATAATGATTAAAAAAAAAAAAAAAAATAAAATAATAATAATAATAATAATAATAATAATAATTAATATTATTATTATTATTATTAAATAAAACACATGATTCTTTTTTACATTTATTAAAAGTACAGAACTATAACTAGCTAAACAGCACATAATGAAAAATAACACACTCCACAACTGAATTTCTTCACCATATTTAAAGGTCAAAGCAGCAGAACTTTGGATTGAATCTTAAAGTTAAGCTGCAATATTCATTTGTGCTTTCTGATTTTAATCAGTTTCCAGCTTTTTGTGAAGGAACAACGGAATGTTGAATTTTTTTCCCTTTAGCTGATTACTTTTACGATAACTCCAGATTATGCTTTGTTTATGTTCAGTCATGATGTCGACAGCTCCGCTCTCGAGTTTTACAACCTGCGCTGGGTGTGTGTGGTGTCTGTACTACTGACCTATCAGCGGAGATACAGCGGAAGATTATTATAGTTCCCTTTCGTGTTCCTATTTAAGTAAATATTTATATAATATGTGGCGCTATAATTATTTAGATATTTCAAAATCTCTGATCACTCAATAATTCTCAAAATTCTATTCATTCATTCATTCATTCATTTTCTTGTCGGCTTAGTCCCTTTATTAATCCGGGGTCGCCACAGCGGAATCAACCGCCAACTTATCCAGCATATTTTTACGCAGCGGATGCCCTTCCAGCCGCAACCCATCTCTGGGTAACATCCATACACACACATTGCCACTCATACACTACAGACAATTTAGCCTACCCAATTCACCTATACCACATGTCTTTGGACTGTGGGGGAAACCGGAGCACCCGGAGGGAACCCACGTGACCACGGGGAGAACATGCAAACTCCACACAGAAATGCCAACTGACCCAGCCGGGGCTCGAACCAGCGACCTTCTTGCCGTGAGGCAAACGTGCTACTCACTACGCCACCGTGGCGCCCAATTCTATTCAAAACACTCAAATTCTATTCAATTACGCAGGTTTATTTTTGCCCCTTGTCTTGATTATATGGGGCGTATTTGTTCATTTTGTGGTATTCTTGTCACAAGCCCTTGTGAATTTCCAACCTTGATTTTCAGGCAAATTATGATTATAGGGAAGATTATCATTTAATAAAGTTTTACTTCTTAATAAATACTGTTACCACACTTTTTAATGAGCATTTGTTCCATGTGCAGCTTGTGAACAACTCTGTGGTGTAGGTGAAAGGCAATTTATACTTAAAACATAATTTAAATAAGTGTCTAAATATACAGTAGGTACAGATGAATGCTTACAATATAAACGCACCTTTCCTCAGCACATACTGTATCGTAGAGTGATTACATAACAGTCTTTTTTGCCTTACATTCTCCTACACTTAAATGACTAACAAAATCAGAAAGCGAAGGCAGAAAGCAGTCTGTGTTACATCTTTTTTCTTGCTGAAGTGGCATATTGCCTTATAACAGCCCCAAAGGGACAAATATGCATCCACATCTTAATTCAGTCTATTACAATAGTTTATGTTAGCGTGGTGCTCCTGTTCTTATCTTCACATTGATTTACTGCCAGGAATGGGCCGATGCAGCTCACGAGGGATTTGGAGCGACCTCAAAATGAAAAGGGTGAGATTTCAGCGAAAAACAGTCAGTAGGTGTGACATCTCTGCAAAAATCTGGAGTTGTTGGAGTCAGATAGTGGGACGTGCCGCCTTTAGTTGCTTGGATGAAAAGTATCTGTTAAACGATAATTAACCAAAACAGTTCCCACAGATAAATCTGTTAATTTAGTGGCAAACAACAAGCATTTTTGTGTTTTGCAGAGGCAGTAATTGGGTCTAATTCTACACAAGCAAATCTCTGTGATCTGCTGTGCCTTCTGTGGTGGAAGGTGCTGATTGCTGGAGTAAACTGAGCCAGAGAGAAAGAGTGAGAGCTAACTTACAGCCAATATTAAACACTTCACAACACCAACTTGTTTTTTAATAGGGCTATTGTGGATGTTTTCAAAAGTATGAACTGAATCGTGGCAATTACTGTAAAAAATAATACAATTTTACTTATACAGTGGTGTGGAAACGTGTTTTGCTCTTTACTGATAGATATATATTTTGCGTGTTGGCGCTACGGTGGCCTAGTGGGTAGCACGATCGCCTCAAAGCAAGAAGGTTGCTGGTTCAAGCCTCGGCTAGGTCAGTTGGCATTTCTGTGTGGAGTTTGGGTTTCCTCCGGGTGCTCCGGTTTCCCCTACAGTCCAAAGACATGCAGTATAGGTGAATTGGGTGAGCTAAATTGTCCATAGTGTGTGTTTGTGAGTGAGTGTGTATGGATGTTTCCCAGAGATGGGTTGCAGCTGCAAGGGCATCTGCTGCATAAAACAAATGCCGGATAAGTTGGCGGTTCATTCCGCTGTGGCGAGCCCAGATTAATAAAGGGACTAAGCCGAAAAGAAAATGAATGAATGAATTTTGCGTGTTTGTCACACTTTAATGTTACAAATCATCAAAACATTTAAATATCAGTCAAATATAACACAAGTATGCAGTGTTGCAGTGTTGTGTCATCCAGTGTTTGCCCCAAACCTGGGCCACTTACAGTAGCAGCAACACCCGCAATCAAGCATTTGAGACAGAGAGACAGAGAGAAACGCCCACCAAGGCTCTGAAGTAGCAGAGAGTATGTAAAAGCCCAATACAGGAATGCAATAAAGCAATGCAGTTAAACACCAGCATATACTCAATACGTCACAATACTCGTGACCCCAAGTAATAACAATGACACACATTCAGTATTAACCAACACAGTGGTAAAAGTCGAACTATTTTGAAAATTCGTGTAAGGAACAGCTGATGGTGGCCATAGCAAAGACAAACAGCAGAGGATCGCGAGTTTAGCAACTCATTTAAATCGGTAAAGGAAGAAGCATGTGTCGTGTTTTCAATATGATTTTGTACGCAATATGTGAACAGCCCCATTAAGTTTCAACCTGACATATTGCAAATTACACAAAACAAGGCAACAATTTTATTTACATGCATTTTATGATCCGGAGGAAGCAGTAACTCGTCCATATGAACTGTAACAGTTACTGACAAAGTCCATGTCAAAGTCTGACAAAGTCCCATACGTAATAGTTTCTGCTGCTCCTTCAATAGCAAATGGCCATTGTAATTTAAGGTTCCCTGTTTGGGCTTCTAATAACTGAGTCGTAGACCTCTTTCAGCTCTTTCTCTCTATTTGTCTATTACCATTCTTTTAATTATTTATTTTTTAATGGCTTAATTCTACCCTTACTTAACCTTAAATACAAATTTGGGTTATTGCCTTAATTGGTTTGTAAATAGTTGTTTGTATATGTATTTATGTGTGTATGTGTATATCAGGGCTATTCAATTGGCGGCCCGCGGGCCGAATCCGGCCCCTGAGGCAATTTGTTCTGGCCCCCCAATTAGTGTGACCAAGACATCAGAATTAATTTAGTTAATTCGAAAAACAGCCGATATAGTTATGAAGTGACGAGCTTCTGTTCAATACAGCACGAGCTGCAGTTGAAGTTTGCGCAGAGCGTGAGTCACCTGGAGGGGGCAGCCGGAAACATTTGGATAAGTTTGTAGAGAAGTATGTTTTGTACAATGCACTGATATCGTTGTTAGGGATGTAACGATTCGCCGATTTCACTGCTCTTTAATTCGTCACAGTTAATTAATCGTAAAGGCTTCTCAGTGCTGCATTTCTCTTGCACGGAATGAAACTGCTGCAATTAAATAACCTGATGCCACCTGCACTTGTTTAAAGTTCCGAGCTTGTACGCCGAGGCCAATACGCACACACATTGAAGTAACTATAGCGACGAGCCGTTCCAATATCAGGTCCTTTTCGCGCGCAAGTATGTTATTTCTAATTTAGAATGAATGCCACTGTGCGTGCGCAAGCGGAGCAACGCGCTCGTGGCTATCCGGGCGCACGCAGTAGAAAACATCTCATGCTGTTGCATTGAGGTTGTGCGTGGCTTACAGTGCAATGTAAACAAAAGATATGTTAGACTAATTATTATTAAAATGATTATGTTTATGTGAACGCAGATGATGAAAATAGTTAATCTAAATACTTAGGCCTACCCAATATAAAGCTTAAATTTACATTAGACGTGATAACCGTGATTATTCTTCAACCAAAGTCTATAATTGTTGCATCCATAACTGTTATTGCTATGTTTGAATGTAGAAGAAGCCTACTTAAGCAATGCACTGCTTTTGTTGAGCTTTGAAATACAACATTTGAATGTTTGTTAAAAAAAAAGCCACATTGTACAACGCACTGATATTATGAAGTTTCAAAATACAACATATTAACATTTTAATGTTGAAAAAGCCAACGTGGGTGTCTTAAGGAGCAACATTGCAACATATGCAGTTGTGTCCTCACTCATATTGCAAGTCATACCTCTCCGGCCTTTCGTTTGGGATGCTTTTCATGAACTGGCCCCTATGACAAACTAATTGAATAGCCCTGGTTTATATATATATATATATTAATTTATTTTATTTTATTTTTATTTGTGTTAATATGTCTTTGTCAGTTACTCTTCAGTTTTTCCTTTTCATTGTCACTATTGTTGTTATTGTTGGCACTATTGTTAATACTATAATTTAACAACTGTATATTGATTATTACATGTATCTATGCACTTTGCTATATACTGTTTGTCTACGGCTTGTTTTTCTGCAATCAAAAATACAAAATAAAAGAAAAATTGTATGGAAAAATAGCAAACGGCCAACAAATACAGCGTTGCAGCTTAGTTTATTGTATCAAAAATCAGAAAAATGTCAGGAACAAACACAGCACTAGGTTGAATATAGTGTGGTGTTGTAAAAATGAACTTGTTTATCTCCATCTGGCAGTGATCGTCTTCTTCGCGTCATGATCAGTCTCGTGATTCCCCGTGCACCACTAGTGTCTGAAGGGAAAGGCACGTTCACGTTTTACCGGATCTGGTACTTTATATTTGGTACCGTATTGACGCCAACGCGTTCAAGCCAAAAATCTGAACCCAACACGATTCATTTATTCGACTCTGAGATGACTATTTTTTTAACGAATCAACAGTTCAGAACAGTGAATAGTTGAACAGTGCACTTTCAGATTTAAAGCTCAGCTGGATGTTTTCTTTCACTTAGTGCTGTGTTGATCCCCGCTTGGGGCAGGTCCCGGTTGGGCCAGTTGGCGTTTCTGTGTGGAGTTTGCGTGTTCTCCCCGTGGTTGCGTGGGTTTCCTCCGGGTGCTCCGGTTTCCCCCACAGTCCAAAGACATGCGGTACAGGTGAATTGGGTAAGCTAAATTGTCCATAGTGTATGTGTGTGAATGTGTATGTATGGATGTGTTTCCCAGAGATGGGTTGTGGCTGGAAGGGCATCCGCTGCGTAAAACAAATGCCGGATAAGTTGGCGGTTCATTCCGCTGTGGCGACCCCGGATTAATAAAGGGACTAAGCCGAAAAGAAAATGAATGAATGAATGAATAGTGCTGTGTTACTTCATGGAAGGTCATTTTCAAAAACCCATAATAGGGGCTCTTGAAACAGTATTCTGCTTATTTGCATTCAGTTTTACACAATAAATAGCAACTATTTCTTAAAAATACACAAACTTATTTAAAAAATGTTATAAATGTAATCAAAAACGTGTAATTATCCTGAGTGTCAGTGAACACTATGTCCTCTGCCTCACTTTGTCCCTTTTTTCAGAACACTCATACAACCCACCCCCTTCAAAATACAACAGCACCAAAGCCACAAAACAAGAGCAACATTAAGGGCAAAAGAGAGAGACAAAGCTCCGTCCATGCTCTTATTTTGGCGAAAAACACTTGGATGTTGCGAACAGGCCAAATGAGGGAAAGAGGCGCTCAGCGAGAGTGTGTTGAAGCACGGCGTCGTGTCTGCATCCTAATTTCATGGCACTTGTGAGGACAGACTGCAGGCTCTCTGGACACTCGTGCTGCCCGCCTGCCATGCAGTATAATGTGTTTGGAGAGCAGTCCTATTATCCAGACCTGGAGGGAAGGAGGCTGAAGTGGCCACTGGAGCAGCCCTTAGACAGTACTGTGTGTGCGTGTGTATGTGTGTGCGCGCGTGCGTGTCTTTATTAGAGTCGCTCCTCATAACAGGCACTCAGGCTGCGGTCGAGTGAGCGAAACACCTCTGAAGAGCTTTTTCATTTCTCCTCGTCTGTGTCTCTTCCTTCAATTCTGCATTCATGTTTTTAACACAGTGTTAAAACTGTTACAGTGTACAAGGGTGTATGAGTGTGTTCTCGTCTGTTGTGGAGTTATCGTAGTTTAAACAGAGGGATTTGGGTGTGTGATAGTTAGAAATACCTGTTCGATACTTGCTGTCATCTTTGCTTTTTAGTTATGGTATTTCTTTCCCTTTTTTTCAGTTAAATAGTTATGAATTATCGAAAAATATTGGTAATTAATGGATTCAAAATGAATTTTAATTAGTATTATTGAGTATTAATTAGTATTAATGAGTATTAATTAATGCAATTACTGAACACATAAACTTATTTACTGAACATTGTTTTTATAATGCAATGTTGTTGTTTATATAATTTAATATCTATGATTTAAAAAAAATGTATAATATAATATAGTATAATATAGTATAATATAATATAATATAATATAATATAATATAATTTAATATAATATAGTATAATATAATATAATATAATATAATATAATATAATATAATATAATATAATATGATATAATATAATATAATATAATATAATATAATATAATATAACATAACATAAGGGTGCCACGGTGGCGTAGTGAGTAGCACGTTCGCCTCACAGCAAGAAGGTCGCTGGTTCGAGCCCCGGCTGGGTCAGTTGGCATTTCTGTGTGGAGTTTGCATGTTCTCCCCGTGGTTGCGTGGGTTTCCTCCGGGTGCTCCAGTTTCCAAAGACATGTGGTATAGGTGAATTGGGTAGGCTAAATTGTCCGTAGTGTATGAGTGTGAATGTGTGTGTATGGATGTTTCCCAGAGATGGGTTGCGACCGGAAGGGCATCCGCTGCGTAAAAAATATGCTGGATAAGTTGGCGGTTGATTCCGCTGTGGCGACCCCGGATTAATAAAGGGACTAAGCCAACAAGAAAATGAATGAATGAATAATATAGAATAACATAACATAATTAATGTAATATAATATAATATAATATAATATAATATAATATAACATAACATAACATAACATAACATAACATAACATAACATAACATAACATAACATAACATAACATAACATAATTTATCAAATACTCTTAAATAAGAATATAATAATACTTTAGTTATAGCTAATATTACTGAAATACTGAAATCAAATATTACTGAATTTGTTTTATTATATTCCTGTGTGTACATAAAGATTAACTTTAACTCATTTAGTCTTTTTTGCTTATCATTTTTATTCATATGTTATTCTATTTTATAAGTAAAAATAACTGCTTACATTATTTTATCTATTCTGTATTATTATGAGGGCGGCATGGTGGCTCAGTGGTTATATAATATTATGAAATAATAGTGAACTGTGCTTTATTTTAAATTAAGAAAATATACTTCATTATAAATATATTTTATTTAATTATAGCTATTTTAATACTAATAAAATATAATAATACTATTTTAGATACATTACTTGTGCAGTATAATGGCTTAAAAATGTAATTGTATACTAATAAATTGCATTTTATGAAAACATTTTTATTATATTATCTATTTAAGCTTAAACCTTGTATTCCATTTATGCTTGGATTAATGATGAATTGCTGAACAACTTATTAATGCATTGTATTTTTTTGTGGGCGATACAGTGGCAAAGTAGGTAGTGCTGTTGCCTCACAGCAAGAAGGTCGCTGGTTCGAGCCTCGGCTGGGTCAGTTGGCATTTCTGTGTGGAGTTTGCATGTTCTCCCCGTGTTCACGTGGGTTTCCTCCGGGTGCTCCGGTTGTAGTGTATGTGTGTCAATGAAGAAGTGTCCCAGAGATGGGTTGCGGCTGGAAGGGCATCCACTGTGTTAAACAAATGCTGGATAAGTTGGCGGTTCATTCCGCTGTGGCGACCTCGCATTAATAAATGGACTAAGCCGAAAAGAAAATGAATGAATGATGTATTTTTTGCGTCCCATAGTAAAATAAGAAATTAAATATTCAAAATATTTGAAGTGAACGTCTTCTCCATTTCTTCTCATCTCTGTCTCTTTAATTCCACATTTGTGAAACAGTGTTAAAACTGTTACAACACTTGTATGTTTGTATGCAAGTGTGTTCTTGTTGGTTTCGCTGCTTAACAGAGGGCTGTAATGAGTGACAGAGAGAGAACTAACTAGGCAAGTCAGTTTAATTAGGCAACTCATTGGATTACAGTGATTTGTTCTTTAGAAAATCCAAAAAAAAAAAATAAAAATCTTAGGGGGGCAAATAATATTGATCACAATAATAATAATAATAGAAAAATGATTATTATGATTACTGTTACCTTATAATCCACATGTGAGATGATTGAGACAGAATTAAGGAAGCTTGAACCTTTGTTGACACTAGTGAACTAGGCTATGGGTGCCTTGTTGACCAGCATAACACTAATGTAATTGACTGTGTGTTCCTGGGATACTTTGCTGAATGGATTAACGCTATCTTACTTGACTATGTGTGCATGGGCTACTGTACCTTGCTGAATGTTGTAACACTAGTAGACTAGCCTATATTTGCCTTGACTAATTTTGCTGACTAGCTTAACTCTAGTCAACTAGATATGAATTTGGGCTACCTTGCCAACTGGTTTCCCACTGATATGCACACTATGTGTTGCAGGGTGATAGAAAAATAAATCCAGCAACCACCTGAGCAAGTACAGTATAAATAAGAAGCTTGATAATGTCATTGCCATACTCTTAGACAAACAGTGTTAACACAGTGCCCGTTGGCATTCCCCAAGTGAAAAAGCAACATCTGAGGGAGAAAACAAAATGAAACAAACAGAGAAGGAGAGTAAATTCTCATTAGAAACTTGTTCAACGTGTTCAATGGAACCGAGACAGGTAAAAACAGATTCTTAATCTTGCCACACAAATACACAGCCCTCCAGTGCCGCAAAAACACAAAAACAATGCAACCTGCAACAGCCCCAAAAGCTGTCAACTGCACAATGAATGTGGAATTTCCATGAAATAAAGACAGGATCTGAGGCTGCACCCAGGCCACACACATACACGCAGGAGCAGCAAACAAGGGCTTGTATTTGAGATATGATGTGTGGTTTGTCATAGATGCAGTGTGCACATTTAGGTTAGCTAATGGAAACATCACTTTTGAAATGGCTGCATATATTTAAGCAGCCAAGTATGACATCTGTATACATACCCTCTGGAGCATAAATTTATCAGTTGCTTCTTAACACAGTTTTGAAAACACTTGAAGACACTTGAATTGAAACTTGAATTGACTGCTAAATTAAAAACAATAAGCAGACCAACAGTTCATGTATATGATCTTATATATTGTTGACTAATGATGTCCTACACTCTCAGAAAAAAAGGTACACAATGGTACAAATAATGTTCCTTGAGGAACAGTTTTGTACCTTTGTAAAAATTGTACCTTATATGTAGGGCCACACGGAATCTGCGTGCGCAGAATTCCGCAGATTTCCTCAGATTTTTAGCCCATCATTGATTCTGTTTATTTACTTGTATAAATGTGTGTAAATGTATATTTATTTAGTTTTTAAATTAATTTTAGTAATAATATTGACTAATATGAAAATATTCATATGATTTATTCACAATACACTTTGTAAAGTACAATTTTCTGTCTTTTAGTAGAGATTTTATATGAGAGACTTACTTTGTTTAACAAATAAAGTAAATCTAATTGGATTCGCATTGTAAACATTAAATAAAAGTTTAAAAGGTGTTACTTTTTATTTAATATATAAGGTTTTAGTTATGATACTCCCAAAATCATTCCGCATGAATCCACAGATTTTTAACAAAATACTTCGCAGAAATAGCAAAAAATGTCCGCAGATTCCGTCTGGCCCTACTTATATGGTACTGAAAAGACCTCTTATGATACTGTTCTGTGCCTTTTATGGTACAACTGAAATAAAGGTACACAATTGGTCTCATATAAAAGGTACAAAAGTGTCGAACAACTCCTTCTTTATTACAGTATCTATGAAAATAAATATGACTGGAAAGGCAAAGTGCTTTTTTATGAATAATTTCCATATTAAAACAAGAATCATCATTTAAAAGCATATGTTTAAAGATACTTATAAACATACATTTTTAGTTCTATAAAACAATAATACAAAACTACTGGTAAAACATAAAACTATAGGTATTGCAAACTAAACATTTTAGGCATTTTAATAAATGTTTGATAAGCATTTTTGACACTGTTAAGGTACAAAGTGTCTTGTCACCGTGGTGGTAGCTTTCACAAAGTAGACAATATTGTATCTGCAGGTTTTTTTAAAAACAAAGGTACATTTTGGTTTCCCATGGAACAAATCATGACCTTAAAAGGTACAAATTTGTTTCTTTTCTTAAGGTAAAATTGAATATAAAAAGGTACTGCCCCAGTGACAAGGGTTTGTACTTTCTTTGGTACAACATTGTACCATTTTTTCTGAGAGTGTAGAATGTGCTGCAGATTACTAGTGCAAATACACTGCAGACTTTAAATGTTGAGGAGCAAGCTCATTAGCTCCTTATGTGACAGCAAGCAATCACCTTAAATTGATGTGGTTAGAAGCAAATTGGTTAACATATATCAGTTTTTATGCCCAATGGAGCTTTATGACAGAACTTTGTATTTATAGTGTTATTTTTCTATTAATAAACTTATCATTTATGTTTAACAATGTATATTTCTATTATATTTATGCTTTATTAACATAATAAACACAAACAAATAAATTTTTTATTTAAAGTAATTAATGGATTGTTTAATTATAGTCATTCAAAATAATTGTTAACTATTTATTTTCATCTATTCTATGTACATCATAATTTATGAAAACACTTTATTTCGATGGTCCATTTGAGTGTTAGTTGACTGTCTACTTAATATCTGTTGATACTGACATTCAACAGACATTTAACTGACTGTAAGAAACTTTGCAAATACATCTCAACTTACACTAACCCTAACCCCAACCTTAACCCCAACCTAACAGTCTATAATCTAATGAGAATTAGTTGGCATGTAGATGCAATGTAACTTAAATTCAACAAGCGGACCATCAAAATAAAGAGTGACATATTTTAATATTAACGATTTATATTGTTCATCATCTATTCTATATTATAACCAAATATACCATTATATACCATCATATATCATTATTAATAAGGGTATATGTTCTATAATATTCTATATTATTATTCAATGAATACAAAATGTCCATTAACACTTGCAGATTCTTCCTGGCAGCAGGATAGTTTCACCATCCACCAGCAGGGGCTGATGGGTCTAAACTCCTTTGAAGATTCACCGTCGGTGTGTTTCTGAGTGATAAATAATGAGTGCAGACCGATAAAGACAAGCAGTGTGAAGGAGAAGGTCTGGTCATTACATCAGCTATTAAACACAACCTAAGCTTGTTTCCATGGCAAAAGTAAAGCTCCTTTTGCACATCTCTCAGGGTTTCCAGAGCTGTTTGTTTTCCCTCTTTTCCACAAAGCAAACTGTCCACCGGAGACACCGGTAAAAATAAACTGAGAAAAGCCCGTCGTCCCTCTGCCCCGGGGCTTCAGGTAAAGCCAAATTGTTGTGCGCCTGCTTTATGCCGCATGCTCTGTACTGTGGTACTTTACCTTCAAAGACTTCCGATCTGCACAAAGAGCTCAACATCGCCTCCGGTCCCACATCGAGTTTGCCGTGTCGAAAAATAGACACTGTTCTTCTCTTCTTCAGAGTATGAAGGAAGAGCAACACGATGTAATGCCTTCTCATCTCTGGCAAGTGTAATACCAGTGAAAGGACTGTTTTCATCACAGTTATCTGCATTTCGTTGAAACTCTGGATGCTCATATACAATTCTTGTTTGAGCATTTATGACAGGGTGTTGTTTCAGATTGGCTAATCCCCTATGAGTCCCCTGAAGTGTCTTGAAATGAGCTGCTTTGTTCGATGCGCGACGTACAGTGATTTATGTTAAAGGGGACCCATTTAAAAATGTTTACTTTTTAAGCTGTTTGGACAGACATATGTGTAGGTATAGTGCATAGACGGTCATTTTGGGCTGATATAAACACACCCAGTCCTTTTTTTTCAACTTAACAGCATAAAAACGGTGGACCAATTGGAGCGGTTTTGAGATCGACCGCAACTCTACGTAGGAGTGCGGTCCCCCCGCCCATCGAATTGATTGACAGCTGCGTATTGACATGTCTCCGTAGTAACGCGTATAATCATATCAACAAGACAGGATGTGCGCAAAGCAACCGGGAATAAAAGGTCTGTTCAGTTCGCGAAGGTCAACAATCATCATCAAATGTGATCAACAGTGAGTTTCACAAGTTTAACACGTGTTTAAAACAGTGCATGTTTGTAATGAACTACAGCCATTTACTTCAGCTTTACTTCATCACCACAGCCGCGTTTCAGCAAAAAATACGCTTCAATCTCGGTTTGTTGACATTAAATCAGGTTTATTTTGTACATTAACATAACAGATATCCATACAGCAGTGGATATTAACCTGTATCCTTTCACATTTGCTTGCAAAAGCAGTGCAAAGCTCAACACGCGCTGTCTGTCTGTCTGTCTGTCTATGTGTGTGTGTGTGTGTGTGTCTGTGTGTCTGTGTGTGTGTGCGTGAACGAACTTTGTAATGACATTGTGTGTGACTCATAGTTGCAACTCTTCAACAAACACATCAAACAGTCATTGGTAAAGTTCTTACTGTAGTATTTCTCAAACGTAGTGAGATCTGCTTCCCTTACATCTGTTCCTGTTGCGTCTGTCTGTCTGATGCAGCCGAGGGCGGAGATTGAGGCACGCTGACAGGACTATCCTTAAAGGCCCAGTACCAAAAACAGCAAAAAGCTGTTTAGAGCTATAATACACAGATTCAGACAGCTATAATTATTAATCTGATGGGTATTTTGAGCTAAAAACTTTACAGACAAACTCTGCTGACACAAAAGACTTTTATTAAATATAAAAAATTAGGTCAAATATGTGCCCTTTAAAAGACTAGGTGGGACATATCTAGTCGCCCCTCCCTGTTTTTATTCAGCCAATAGTGCCTGGCTTAAATCACAGATCAGACAGTCAGAGTTGTTGATCTAAAGCACATTTGCCTCATGACAGACTGTCTCAAGCTGTGCTGAGTCTTTTTAACCTTTCTTTCAAATGCAGAATTATATTGAATTAAAATGGATCCAATGGGGTGTTTTGTGATCCGCTCTGTGCTGTCATCTCTCTTGGATAGAGAGAACGCATGTGTGTGTGACCTGGTGCAGTGCAATCTGAGCTGCATCCAATGCTTTTTAATGGGCTCACCTAACCCCACCCCTAACCCTACCCCACACAGTAACGTCAATCTCAGCTTGCATCATAAAGGCTGCATCCGGATACTATTGGTGTGCGTCCGTACTATACCAGTTTGTGTGACATTACCATGAAATCAGACTTCTTTCACCGGAAACATATTTTCACATATCTGAATTATTTGTTGTTTATTTGTTCCCATTAATAGGGTGTGCATCAACGAATACTAGTGAGAATTTGATTGGTTAGAAGATCCAGTGAAAAAATGTGTTATGTGATGTCATACCAAAATATTGATTCTTATTGGTGGACTGAAAACTGTAAATTCTGAATTACAATTGTGTTATTGTTGTGGAGCACTTATATTTTAAGACTAACATGTTGATAGTAAAATAATAAAATTTTGCCAATAGCATACTTTGGTCTTTTATAAGTGCTACTATACATCTACATATAGGCCTGTCACAATAAGGAATATTTGTTGTACGATATATTGTCAAAGATATTGTTGCGATAAACGATATTATTGGCATTTTGAGACCATTTTATGCCACTGATTATATAACAGCGTAATAATGCAAATAGCCATAAACACTTTAAAATTCTTATGATTCCTAAGGTGGTGACACAGTGGCGCAGTAGGTAGTGCTGTCGCCTCACAGCACGAAGGTCGCTGATTCGAGCCTCGGCTGGGTCAGTTGGCATTTCTGTGTGGAGTTTGCATGTTCTCTCCGTGTTCACGTGGGTTTCCTCCGGGTGCTCCGGTTTCCCCCACAAGTCCAAAGACATGCGGTACAGGTGAATTGGGTAAGCTAAAATTGTCCGTTGTGTATTTGTGTGAATGAGAATGTGTGGATGTTTCCCAGTGATGGGTTGCGGCTGGAAGGGCATCTGCTGCATAAAACAAATGCTGGATAAGTTGGCGGTTCATTCTGCTGTAGCGACCCCAGATTAATAAAGGGATTAAGCCGACAAGAAAATGAATAAATTAATGATTCCTAAGATTGTTTAGATTCTATAGCAGTTTCTTAGAATGCAAATTTACCCATTATGCTTTGTATGCTTAATGCGTATAAACATCACATTCGGACAACTTTGAAACTATATTTTTCATCTATTTTACTTGCTTTTAACATCTTTAAACTAATACTGCTATTTATCAGCACCACCTTCTGGACTAATTACACAGTTGCAAGTCATTTACCCTTACCGTTTAGCGTAATCTTTTAAATGAAGCCTTGTCATTGCAAAAATGATCATTTTCTGCTTTTTTTTTTCTCCAGATATATAAACAACCCAATTGTAATTCCCAAAAATGTTTGACACACACATGTACGGTCCCACTAACACATTGAGCAGGGAACACTGATGCTGTATTTCAACATCTTATCTGATGGCAGACACGTTTTTCTCCTGCACTTGAACCGCATTTGACAGAAGTATAACGGCTTTACACACACCTTTCAAAATTAAAGTGGTAAATCCCAAAAGTACTTCGGATCAAGACTTACCAGTTGTAAATAGGCATGGGACTATAACCATTTTCAAGGTTTACCAAGGTTTGTAAAAGTCAAGGTTTTAAAACTTTTTGCTATACCTAAAAGGTATGTGTAAGAGGTTTTATTTACATTTTGTTATTGTTGATGTTTTTGTTGTTGTTTCAGTTGTTTTGGACAACAGTATTTACAGCAGAAAAGATCTTTAAAAATGCCATTTTAAATTGTAAAGAAATCTGTGTTTTGGAAATAAATGACAGCAGAAGTAAATGATTTATTTAAACTATTTTCTTATCTGACATATTTACTGCTCTACAATATTTTAAATGGTTCTCAAAATAAAATATATCGTGTTCAAAAGGGAAAAGGTTTAACCAGTCATTTAAAAAGAATGTATTTTAGATTAGTAATCTCAATAGTATAAAACCGTGATATTTCTAAGCATCCTACTGGAAGACGTTGATTGCTATGGTGCCCTCCACACAGCAGTGAAGATAAAGGTCTATAATGTAATGTTAAAAAGGTAAATGTCCTATTAGGTAAATGTCTAGTTATAAACTTTGACACGGGTGAGGTAGAATGTCATTGCAAAATGGTTTTAAAGTTATTTGTTAATTTGTAAATATTATT
>CAIGQQ010032141.1:304618-317194 GCA_903798035.1 Danio albolineatus
TTATTATTTGTTTGATTGTTTGTTTGTTTATTTTAAATCTATTTTTTGCTCAAGGATAAAGACACCCCCTTCCACCAGTCAAGCACGCTTTGTTTTGCCGGAATTTATCTCGCCATGAAGTGTTAACCAGTTATAATTACTGTTCAACCTACTGACCTTCCTCAATTGCTGCGCAGAAAATCGATGGCAAAAATGAAAGGCTTTGAAAACTTTGTGCCATGTTGAAAGCTGTCCTTACAAACACACCTTAAGCCAGGTTTGTCAATATATCAGATAAAGAGATAATAGAGGTGAACTGCAGTATTGAAGAAAACCTTCAGCCTTTCAATATCTGCTCGCACTGTCCTATTTCTCACATTTTAAGTTTCATCTAGTTGAAATAGTGTGAATGGGTCATTGATTTTTCTTTTCTTTTCCTTTTTTTTTACATTACAAGCTGCTGAAAAACCTTAGATGCATCTTTTTTTGCAATCGACATTACAAGATGCATCTCACAAAAGTTTCAGCAAGGACACATTAAATTGACCAGAAGGGACAGCAAAAGCATTTATAATGTCTCAATAATTGCATCTTTTAAACTCTCTATTACAGAAAATTCTGAAAATCATGAAAATGTATGAAACGGTGTAGATGTTTTCAACATTGACAGTAATTAGAAATGTTTCTAGAGCCTAAAAGTCAGCATGTTAAGATGATTTCTAAATACTGTGACACTAAAGACTGGAGTAATGATGCCAAAAATTTTGATTAGGCATTACAGGAATATGCACTCACCTGCCACTTTATTACAGTAGGTACACCTTACTGGTACTGGGTTGGACCCACTTTTGCCTTCAGAACATTGTGTGCCATAGATTCATCAAGGTGCTGGAAATATTCCTCAGAGATTTTGGCTGCAAATGCTTGTTGTGAATCTCCCGTTTTACCACATCCCAAAGGTGCTCTATTGGATTGAGCTCAGGTGACTGTGGAGGCCATTTGAGTACAGTGAACTCATTGTCATGTTCAAGAAACCAGTCTGAGATGATTCGTGCTTAATGACATGGCGTGTTCTCCTGCTGTAAGTAGCCATCAGAAGATGGGTACACTGTGGTCATAAAAGGATGGACATAGTCAGGAATAATACTTAGGTAGGCTGTGGCATTGACATCATGTTCAATTAGTGCTAATAGGCCCATAGTGTGCTAAGAAAATATGCCCCACACCATTACACTACCACCATCAGCCTGAACTGTTGATACAAGGGCAGGATGGATCCATGCTTTCATGTTGTTGACCCCAAATTTTGACCCTACCAACTGAATGTCACAGCAGAAATCGAGACTCATCAGACCAGGCAACGTTTTTCCCATCTTCTATTGTCCAATTTTGGTGAGCCTGTGCTAATTTTAGCCTCAGTTTCCTGTTCTTAGCTGACATGAGTGGCACCAGGTGTGGTTTTGTGCTGCTGTAGCCCAACCGCTTCAAGGTTTTACGTGTTGTGCATTCAGAGATGCCTTTCTGCATACCTTGGTTGTAACAAGTGGTTATTTAAGTTACTGTTGTCTTTCTATCAGCTCGATCCAGTATGGCCATTCTCCTCTAAACCTCTGCCATCAACAAGGCATTTGCGCTCACAGAACTGCTGCTCACTGGATATTTTCTCTTTTTCTGACCATTCTTTGTAAAGTTTAGTTATGTTTGTGCATGAAAATCTAGTACTGTAGATCAGCAAAAAGTGGCTGGTAAGTCTATACGGTTAAAGTCAAAATGATTAACCCTCCTGTGATTTTTTTTCTTTCTTCCAAATATTTCCCAAACAATGTTTAACAGAGCAATGAACTTTTTTTACAGTATTTCCTATATTTTTTTTCTCGGGAAAGTCTGGTCACACTTTATTTTCATGGTCCATTTGTTGCTTTTAAGTTACATTGCAACTATTTCTCATTAGATTATAAGTAGACTGTTAGGTTGGGGTTAGGGGTTAGGGTTAGGGTTAGTGTAAGTTGACATCTACTTGCAAAGTTTCTTATAGTCAGTTAAATGTCTGTTGAACATCTGTATCAACAGATATTAAGCAGACCAATACTCCAATTGACCATGAAAATAAAGTTTTACCGAAAGTCTTATTTGTTTTACTTTGGGTAGAATGAATTCATTTTTGTCAATATTAATAGCCTTCTTAAGCAATTTTTAAAAATTGTCTACAGAACAAACTATCGGCATACAGTGACTTGCCTAATTACCTTAATTTGCCTAAATAACCTAGTTAAGCCTTTAAATGTAACTTTAAGCTGAATACTATCCAATATTATGTACTGTCATCATGGCAAAGATAAGAGAAATCAGTTATTAGAAATGAGTTATTAAAACTATTATGTTTAGAATTGTGTTGAAAAAAATAAAAACTTCTTTTTGTTAAACAGAAATTGGGGGAAAATATACAGGGGGCTAGTAGTTCAGACTTTATTTGTATATTCATTCATTCATTCATTTTCTTTTGGGTTAGTCCCTTTATTAATCTGGGGTCGCCACAGCGGAATGAACTGCCAACTTATCCAGCATATGTTTTACGCAGAGGATGCCCTTCCATCTGCAACCCATCTCTGGGAAACATCCATACACACTCATTTACACACATACACTACAGACAATTTAGCTTATACCCAATCCACCTATACCACATGTCTTTGGACTGCGGGGGAACAGAAATGCCAACTGACCCAGCCGAGGCTCGAACCAGAAACCTTCTTGTTGTGAGGTGCTTCTGTGTTGTGATTGTGCTACCCACTACACCACCGTGGCGCCCTTCATTTGTATATATGTAACTCAAATAAAATTTATGAATGGTCGTGAGCATAATATTTATTCATAGGTATAAATAACAAATCTTTATATCAATGAGTCATTGTTGCAAGATTTACAGTAACTAATTTGCAAAGCAGTTTCTTGCAATTTATTCTAAACATTTCTAACTTAAAAAATCATCGTTGATTAAAACAAACTCATGGGCATGTTATTCCTCAGCTACACTTCATTATTATATAATCTGATTATGCTTGGGATTTTTCTGCTCTCAGCTCTCAGATCGGATTGCATCCAGAATCAACATACGGATATTTTGTCTGAAATCCACCAGCACAATATTTCAGTGGAGACTCAGCCAAACTCACAATACAGCCTGAAGCGATTTTTGTCAGGTTTTGATTCGGGAATGTCCAGGAGAGGAATGCTGCCTGTCATTCTGCTTTTTTTTTCTTCTTCAGGCTTCTGTGCTTTTCAGTAGATGCTGGCTCAGGTGTACATCAAATGCGGCAAGAAAAAACAAGAATCTTTTAATAGCCGAAGATGAGATGTGCCCCACTAGCAGTGCCCACATCTCATTACAGCAAAGTTTCATCTACCTAAAGCAAGAAGTGACCTTGTTGTCACTTTTCTCCTTCGCAGCGTGCTATAAAAATAGCCACGGAGTCCAAGCTGCCTCGTCTTCAGAGCGGATCAGACAGACTGAGAGAAAATGATAGACACCAAACCTGGACTAGCGGTCTCTAGCTTTCACTAATCTGAGCTTTCTAGCGATGCGTCCCAATTCACATACTATCTGTCCTAAATAGTATTTGAAAAGAAGTGAACTGTCCCAAATCATAGAATGTTTAAAGAGCCCATATTATGGATTTTTGAAACTGACCTTACATGCAGTGTGTACCACAGCTCTAAGTAAAGTGAAATGTCCAGCTAAGGCTTAAATCTGAAAGTGAAAAGTGTTTAAAACGATTGATTCATCTATAAAAGAGTCGACTCGTTGTTTAAATGAATCGTTATTAGAACGAGTCTTTAGCCGTTTCGGCTTGACGTCAACGCGCAACATACTAGTTGCGCGCGCAGACCCGGGAAAATTGAACTGCCCGGCCCCGCCCACAGACAGGAAGAAAAAGTGGAAGACAACAAGCACTGTATTGCAGTAAGTGTTGTAGCATAACCAGCGGGACAGCAGTGACGTGTGATCTGAGTAATATCTAAGTAAATCTTTATTCTGTTTAATGGCAGTATAAAGATTTAGAGAGAAGTTATTGACAGCTTTTGTAGTATTGGTTTTTGCGTTTTGCTCTTTGTAGACGGTCCCTAAGGATCTGTCTCTGCCGCCTGCGCACAGTTTAATATAATGCGTCCAGCGCGTAGGAAAGCTAATTTTTAGGAAAATAAGGTTGTAGGTGATTGTATACATTGCGACGGTTGAAAAGAGGTGCTATTTGTGTAGGAACAATGTTTCGGTCATGAGTTATTGATCCGGAAAACACGACTGCTGCTAACTTTACTGAACTCATCGGCATTCCGGTTAAATCATGTCCCGTAGACACTGTGCTCTGAAGTGCGAGGGAAAAGCTGTGTTCTTTTCCCTACATGGAAACCTCTTTTCCCTACCTGGAGTGGTCGAGGTTTATTTTTGGTAAAATACCTGAGAATTACATCCCCAACACGGTGCTGTGTTCGCGTCATTTCTCCGAAGAGAGCTACATCAATCTATACGCTTACAACGCGGGATTTGCTGCACGGTTGTTGTTAAAGGATGGATCAATACCCAGTTTATTTGGATCAGCGTGTTCTTCCAGTCTTGTCCTCTGTAACAAGGTAAATATGGATGTAGTTGTCTGTATAGTGTTTGCTCCGTGCAGCATGTAGCGGTAGCCATTTAGCTTACTGCCGAATGAAACTATTTGTTGGCTTACAATAGTCCATGAAGTGTTAATTATTACTGAATGTTTGTTGCTATGATGAAGAATATAGCAATACGCTGTTGTACAACCGCAGTGATTTGTTTTCAATATGTTCTGGCATTGGGACGTGACGTGGTGACGTGACGTGGTAGCGTCACGGAAAGGAGGTGCTTGGGGAAAAAGACTCGCTCAGACGATTCATATGGGAGTCGGTGGGAAAATGAGGTAAAAATAAATAGATGTTATAAGACATCGAAAGTGTTTTTTAACCTTGCATACATATCATCCTGTTGTTTGGGACTTCAAAAAGTGAAATTTAACCGTTTTCAACCCAACATATGGGCTCTTTAAATGAGCGTTCAAATTACACAGATGGTCTACTATTTCCAGTAGAATCTTGAATCCCAGATCTGTGCTCACTTTACTAGATAATACTATAGCAAATTGAGCGTTGGACATGAATTTGATTGTAACCAAAAACAAGGGATAGACGGGTTCAAAATCTACAAACGTGAGGATAAGATAAGACTACATGAAATTACAATTTTCAAAGTTTATTTTGCAGGTGCACATTATTAGTCTTAAGTTGAGCCAATAATCTTTGCAAGTTAATCTTCTGAAAAAATGAGCTATTTGCTTCTGCTCTGGAATGGCAGTGCTTCTCTGATGACGTCACTTTGATGCATTGGGTGAATCGTGCTAAGCCACATCCTTCTAATTGTTAGTTTACTTAAAGTCCACCTCACGCTGTGCAAGTTTTGACAATCCTACATGATTACTCTGCGTGCCCTGGGCACAAAATGACGTCATCAGGAGAATAACTATAGTTTTTAAGAGGTCTGTCTGTATTAATAACATCATATGACCCACTGAGTGAAAGCTTAGAATTTTCAACTGATATACATCACTTTGATATTTGTTGTACTGTAACGAAGTTATTTACTCTTATTTTACACTATGTCGACCGCTCCGATTTTGTACATGGTTCAGTATGCATATTTTTCATATCGCTCATATATGACACACATGAGCAAGTCATACATCAAATGAAAGCTCTCATTCCCAACAACAAGGATCCACCGTTATTTTTATTGATTTACAATCACTTATTCAACAGTCTTCGAATGAATCATAAGGTATAAACTCCTTTTTTGTAAATATACAAAGGAAAATATTGATTATTTGCTCTGTGAGCGCCAGCAAATGGCACAGATAGCCAAACAAGCTGTATCGTCTTTTACCTTAGGTTCTCCGCGACAAAATGAGCCCATTTTCAGGATTTTCTGCAGTTGTGTGCATGAGTAGTTCCCTGCTATGTCTCGTAAGTGCCAAACGAAACAAATTAGGGTCATGATATTCCAAAATTCGGGAAAATATGATTACGTTAAATAATTATTGCATACTACATGATAAAGACAAAATTCTTTTTTCTAGTGTCTCCTGACATATGCTGGTAACAATCAAAACGCTCTGTAGTTTGATAGAGCATACAGGGCCTGAGTTATACACTTTCTAAAACGGGCTTTGGGACAAAAAACTAAAAGCAGTTTGTGTTGAGATGGTTCATCATAGGACAGACAACATATCTAATAATATTTATCACTTACAGCAGTTTTTTTGTAATTTCAAAGGGATTTCTGTGAAATGACGTTGAGATGTTGAATTTATTGTACTGTATATGGGTATGGGGAGATAGGGGAGATGGGGAGATTAAAATTAGGTAGTCGGAAATAAAAAAAGGCATTTTTCCTCCTTGCAGTTGGAATAGAATAACTCCTACATACATTATTATAAAGACTAATTTCCTTTTTCTTGTGTTTGCTGACATCTGCTGGAAAGAAATAAAATTAATTGCAGGACGCTGGAGCACTCAAGGGCTGAGTTTCACACTTTCAAACTTCAGTTTATATGTAAAAAAAAGCACCTTTTTTGTGTGTGTTTATTGTAACACAGACAATATATAAAACAATTGTTAGGGATTTCAACAGTATTTTGTGAAATTTCAAAGGGTTTCCTTTCAAATGATACCAAACTTTTGTATTTACTCCTCTGCTTGTGGGTATGGGAAGCTTTTTAAATCGGAAGGCCGAATTCAGGTGGAATTACCCAAAATAGCCCCAGAGCTTAAGAGGTTAAAGCATGTCAGGCTGCACGAACATGACTCCCATGTCACCCTGTTAATGAAGATGTGCCAAACATGGACATGCAAGAATACTCATCCAGAGTTTGCTATCTGTGTCACTTTCACTATCCTGCGTTCTGGCATGATTCATCACAGTAAACATAAACTGTAATGGTAATTTTGCTCATAGTGTACCTGTGATAAAATGATAAAACCAGAAATACCTGGTTTAAAACCTGTTTTTATTAATTTTTTTGCCTGTTGCATCATTAGATTTGACGTTCCTATTGGTTCTTGGTTTGACGCTTGAAGCAGGAAAGTGTCTGAAAACTTCTGATCCTGCCAGAACTTCATCAGATGGAAATTTTAATCACAATGGCCATTAAGTGGCTGTTGGTGAAAATGTCAAACCAGCGATCAAAGACTGAAGATTATAGCCTAGGATTACAGGAATCTTTATAGGATTTCATAGATTTGTCTCAGGCGAACACATAGTGGATGAAATCACACAGTGTGAGCAAGGCTTAAAAGATGAGAGGAGGAGCACAAAAATAAATCCCACCCTATATTCAATACTCCATTTTAGTTGGAAGTACATCATCATCATACTGAAATTAATGTCTGCAGCAACTTTAATAGTGCGTTCACACCAGACATGGATGAAGCATCAAGCGTGAGTGATTTACATGTTAAGTCAATGGAAAGACGTGAAACGACATCCTGTGGCGCAATTCGCACAAATGAGGCAGCGCCAATGATGCAATTTGCACAAATGAAGCGGCCCAAGTTGATTGTTTTGGGGTGTTAGCCACGCTTAATGCGCTCAAGTTGGAAAATCTGAACTTCCGCGACATTTGTGTCATGCAACCAATAAGGAGCTTTGTCTTGTAGGGGCTTGATTATGACGTATAGTGCCTGTTGTTGGTGTCCCGAGGTGAAATCCTCTTGCCGACACCTGACAACAGCCCTTTAAACTGGACTCAGCTCAGCCTGAAGCACCGCTGAAAGCTTCCATCATCCACGTATAGTTTCTGAAGGAGTTGATGAACTCACAGAGCTGGGTGCACCTCTGAAATGATGTAGTGGACTCAGATAAGACGCTGTTTTTCAGCCTTCCTAAAGCACATAAAGCACAGCTACTATCTCAATAAAATCCATGTTAACCATTTAGCATCGAAGCTAGAGTCACCAGGCAGACAGATGCCCTGCCCATGACATGAATCCACGTTTATTGTGAAAGAAAATTGACGCTTAAATGTTGCGAGTCAAAATGTTCATGCATCTATTTACATGCGAATGTCATGCTATTTGTTTGTGCCATATCTGGTGTGAACGCAGCATCAGTGGAGAGGCTCAAGTAAATTACTTTGAATGAATAAAGATTAATACCCTACCTGATGAAAAATATTTATTCCTAAAGTATATGTCTTCCAACTCTGTATATGTCATTTGCCACTTTCCTGAAATATGACCAAAGTATAGCATCTACTGCATTTACTAGCTCTTTGTAGTCCTTTGTGCTCTTTCAACATTTCTAAAACTAGTGAACCTTGCAGCTCAATTCATAGCAATCTTGAGTGTTAGTAGCACAGACCAGAAAAATTGTGTAGCTTGATCAGTTTTGTGAATTTGAAATATGATTATTTGTATGTAAGATACCATCTATTATCCATCACTGCATTTAAATGATCCTGCATTTTGATTGGTTATGCTGTTCAAATGCAATCACACGAAGAAACTGCTTTTACATACACTAGAAATTTTTAAAACACCATTTGTATGTTGTAATAAAAAAGTAAATGTGCAAAAACAACCTATTTGGCATTTTTTTAGATCTTGAGATCTTTATTTCATTATTCTTAATTTCATGTTAATTTCATAATATCCATATTATGTATTTTATCTGAAGCAACATTGTACATTTTTTTAAAGACAATATTTTTATGATAAACTTCATTCATTCATTCATTCATTCATTTTCAATTCGGTTTATTCCATTTATTAATCTGGGGTTGCCACAGCGGAATGAACCGCCAACTTATCCAGCATATGTTTTACGCAGCGGATTCCCTTCCAGCTGTCACCCATCACTGGGAAACGCACTTACTGTCGCCACTGGCTTGCATAGTTTGGGAACTGTAGAGCTGCACATCGATGGATTTGCTCTTCAGTGTTTGGACTCTCAGTAGTAAATATTAAACCACACTGAACTGAGCTAAACTGAAAACTGGACTGACACTGTTTCAATTTACTATAATCTTCTATGTGAAGCTGCTTTGACACAATCTATATTGTAAAAGCGCTATAGAAGTGAAGTTTATTTATAAACTAATTTCAAGCTAATGCACAATCCACCAATCAGACGATTCCCATCTTAGTATAAATATAACATGAGACATAAGTAAATTGACTTCATACCAAATCAGCTCCATACCCAAATTCCACCAGCAGCATACCCTCATAGCAATTTATAAGCAGCAGGAGGGCAGGGGGTTCTCGAGATCTACCTGAGCTCAAACTCCCCTCTCACCTTGCAAACTTGATGGAACCCCGGGCTCGAGGATCTTATGAGCTCAGGGTTCTCTCCCGGGAGAGCATGCCAAACTAGCTTATTACCAATAATCAGCTAAGTGTGAACTCTTGAAATAAAGGTGAATTGAATTAAATACTTCTATTCACACAAATACATACACTATGGACAATTTAGCCTACCCAATTCACCTGTACCGCATGTCTTTGGACTTGTCAGGGACACTGGAGCACCCGGAGGAAACCCACGTGAACACGTGGAAAACATGCAAACTCAACACAAAAATGCCAACTGACCCAGCCGAGGCTCGAACCAGCGACCTTCTTGCTGTGAGGCGAAATCGCTACCCATTGCGCCACCGTGCATGCCCTATGACAAACTTTTTCATATTTTTTAAGCTTCTGCTTGACAAAAACATGTAAAAGACCCACAAATGGCATATTTATCAACTTCATCTCCAATACAGTCAGAAATTAATCATAAACAAACGTGGAGGATGTGTTGAGATGATTGACAGGGTATAAAACTAAGCAATAGAATGGTTTGTAATGACAAAGTAGTACATCCTAAAGCTTGTTTACTTTTCTGTTGCACACTCACAAATAGAGTATATGCTTTTAGGGCATATTACAGGTAGGTGAACTTTTATGCAGGACTTTTTTCCTACAGTACCTGCCAGCACATTACATACAAACGCACAGGCCATGGATATGCTCATATGGTCGAGGGAGGAGTTTTTGGTTGTCGGACGCTCCAAGCTGGTGGTCCATGGCTGTAGTGGGTGTTCAGGGCTCCGCAGGCAGCTTTGCCTCAGTAAAGGCCATATGGCGAGGGAGCTCCGGAAATACGGGCGCACTCGTTATGGACATTTGCGAGAGGAGCACTGTGCCTCTCAGGCAGCCCAGAAACCTCTTAGAGTCCCTCTAGTGCACTTTTTTTCCAGCACAACATCTGGTAGCATGTGCTTATCGTCCTCCATCTGAGCCCTTACTAAGCAGTGCTGCTCCAAACATAGCAGAACATTGAGATTATAGTGTGGGTAATGCGGGATCATGATGGAGGAGAGTGATTTAGGAGGAAAGCAGCAACTATATCCGTCTTTGTGGACACCTGGGATTAACATTCAGCTCGGATGATCCAATCAGAAGTGATAGGATGGGAAGGATTGCTGTTTATATTTGGTGGTGACGTGCTGCGTGTCAGATGCATCACTGCTGACCACTTGCGATTGGATTTCATCATGTCGGAGCCTCTGATTTCAGGACTGTGCATATTAGATCAGCCCTGTGTGTGATGATACGGCCTTTTTTTAATGGGTGATACAGTGGACACATTCATTGACTATGCAAAAGAGCTATGACTTTTTTTGTTAGACAATAGATAATTTAAGGTCATTAAAATGGGATGGGAAATGCACTAATTATTTTTAAAAAATATATCTTGGTTTTATGTTTGTGAGACCTAAATTTTATTGTGATCTTCGGAACAATAATCAGTAAGCTGAATGTAGCTATGTTACATTGGTCTAATGTTCATACACCCATGCAATCTATTTATATTTATACATAAATAGTATAGCCTACTTAAAAAGGGGTTCTGTCACATACGTGCCCGAGATAGGACATTGATTTCATTAGACGCACAAGCTAAAAACAGAATAGAACATGACTGCCCCTACAGGTTATGTTCATCATGTGCATGAGAGCTGCAGTATTTTGTGGGGTGTCTTTCTTTCATTCATTCATTCATTTTCTTTTCAGCTTAGTCCCTTTATTAATCTGGGGTCGCCACAGCAAAATCAACCGCCAACTTTTCCAGCATTTGTTTTACGCAGCGAATGCCCTTCCAGCTGCAACCCATCTCTGGGAAACATCCATTCACACTCACACTGTACACTACGGACAATTTAGCATACCCAATTCACCTGTACCGCATGTCTTTGGACTTGTGGGGGAAACCGGAGCACCCGGAGGAAACCCACGCAACCATGGGAACAACATGCAAACTCCACACAGAAGTGCCAACTGACCCAGCCGAGGCTCGAACCAGCAACCTTCTTGCTGTGAGGCGAACGTGCTACTCACTACGCCACCGTGGCGCCTCTATTTTGTGGGGTGTCTTTTCTAGAAATGTACACCTCTATGTACACCTCTATGGCTACATTCACACCGCAGGCAAATGTTCCCGAATCTGATTTTTGTGCCCACATGTGACTCAGATCTGTTTTTGTCTTGCTGTTTTTGTCAACCCAAACCGCATGGAATCTGATCTTTTTAATTCAGGTTTGTGCCACTTTCACATGTATTAAATCATTGATGTTTTGCAAAGCCACAGCAGTGTGAACGGTCATGTAGGCTTTCATGTAAGTTTTTCATAAGCTTTGAGCGACATGCATCATCATTCTGTGCAACATCATGTACTCTTCAGCAGCAGTAAAATGGCACACAGGGCAATTACTTTACCACAGAACATTGGTTGTTCATTTTGAAAAAAAAAAAAAAAAAATTAAATATAGCGCACACACACATCTTTGCTGAGTCTTGTTATACTGCTACTGTGAACATTACGGTGTGTTTCCCTCACCTTGTTTGTTTGTTTGTTTACGTTGCTTGCTGCCTTTACTGACCATTTGTCTGTTAAATGACTGCGACTCTGGATTGCCTATATATATCTGTTTGACCCTGTTGACTGTTGCCTGACTGACCATCCAGTTAATAAACCTGCATTTGGATCCACACCTCCTTTGTCAGTGTCCCGTCATATGACAAGTACATATATAGTTACACAAAAAAGTATTTGTAAAACACATTTCAATAATATTTATTTACAACTAAAATATCCAGGGTACATTTGTGTTACATTGTAACAACAGCACAGTATAAAAATATAATTTTATTTACAGTTTTGTATCTGCTTTTAACAAGTAAAAATAATATTTACATGACGAACAAGCAAAAAACAAACAAACGACAACAACAACAAAAAACAGGTCCAATTGTCAAATTAAGAAAATTGTCATATTATATAGTATAAGGAAATATACAATGCTAAAAATGCTAAAAATAGAGTTGTATAATTATTCTAAATTGTTAATAATGACCAAATAATGTAGCTTTATTATTTATTTATGGATTTGTTTCAGTTGTTTTGTTTCTTTCTTTAATGTGATAATTATACATTATGTTCTTTCTTTCTTTCTTTCTTTCTTTCTTTCTTTCTTTCTTTCTTTC
>CAIGQQ010032141.1:317204-333109 GCA_903798035.1 Danio albolineatus
TTCTTTCTTTCTTTCTTTCTTTCTTTCTTTCTTTCTTTCTTTCTTTCTTTCAGCTTGAGTCTCTCCAAGCGATCATAGTTAAATTAAAAATAACATTATAATCTTTTTTTCCCCTTATTGTTTTTCAAACTAAAATAACACCATTTTTTTGACAAACTACTCCGGCTTAATCAGCTATAAACAAAACCTTCAGTGCATTATTTGCTTTCCATAAAACTCACTATACTAAAAGCAATAATAACAAAAAATCTATTCTTTTCCTTTCTGAAGTTGGCTCTCCCACACGACGGCTAATTTTAGATCTGCATCGGATGGACTTGTCGCTTAAGATCAATACCAATGTGACTGCATCACTTTCAGACTTCGATTCGTTTGGAGTAAGAGTAGGTAGTTTAACAAGCTCTTGATAAGATTTTCATCCACATTACAGCTGGCGGCGATGACAGTTAAAGCCAACAGAGGGAGCTTGCAATGGTCTAGCAACACCCATGGCCTTGAACTCATGGAAAGATTACATTTTACAAAAAACAGATTACCGGTACATTTTAGTGCTGCTCAAATGTGGTCCTGCTACATGAATTTAAAGGTTTTGTGAAATTCCAAGCGAGTCTCTATCAAAATTAGAGGTCTTTTCGATGTAGATAGACGTTAAGTGCAACTTACAGGTAATTATGATTAATTTGATTAACTAGGCTAAATAAGTTACTTATGCAATATTGGCCTGAACTGTCACGATTTGTGTTGTGTTTTTTGTGTCATGTGATTCCCGATGTGCTGTGTTCTGTGTGCTTTCTGTTATGTTATGTGCTTCCTTTGTTCGTTTTTTGTTCCACCATTTCCTTAGTTTCAGTAGTTCCAAACACTGCACCGAAGTGTCACACCCCTCTTAGTAGTCTATTTAATCATGTCTTGTGTATTTGGGTCCCTGAGTTAGGCCTGTGGTTTGTAGTGGGCAAAGCAAGGCTTCATGAAACACTGAAACAGTCGAAGCAAATGTGTCAAAGCTTCGAAACATTTCGAAACCAGTTTCTACAGTGACACCTAGTGGTCATTTTTCATGTGTTGATCTGGAACAGCTTTAGCAAAAAAGCAGTTAAGCAAATAGAGGTATTAAACCTGATGTTGTAGAGTTGTAAAGTCAAGTGATTTAGTGAAGCGGTGAGAGTCCCTGACTAGCATGTACTGTAGAAATAATAGGTTCGATTCCAGGGTGATGCAGCTATAGATAGCTATAGTTTTTAAATTCTCTGTTCTTGTAACATGTTTTGTTTTAACATTGGTCTTACATCCGAATGAAAACTTTGTGAATAAATATGTCTTTTTTGGCCATAAAAATTTTTTTATTAAAATACGTCAAGTCATAATTTCAGAGTATTTGTACAAGTCGGGATTCGAACTCGGGCGTCTTGCAGCACAGTTACTCTGTGCACACTCACAGTCCACTAAGCTACATGAATTAGAGATGGTTTCTGACCCTGTCAGTCTAACGCAGATTCGCCACGCCTTAAAACGTTTCGAATCGGTTTGAATCACTTCGGTCTTGTGACCTGAAATATCGAAATACTATAGCCACATGACCAGGTTGTTTTGAATCACCTTAGTCATGTGACCTGGGTGTTTCAGATGCTTCGGTGCAGTGTTTTGAAACGCTTGAGCTCCAGGATCTCGACACTGCGTCAAACCATCAGTTTTACATCAGCCATCCCTTGTTGTTTAGTGTTTCCAATTCCTCTTGTAAGCCATTCAGCTTAGTCCCTTTATTCATCAAGGGTCAACACAGTGAAATGGACCACCATCTTATCCAGCATATGTTTTACACAGCGAATGCTCTTTCAGCTGCAACCCATTACTGGGAAACATCCATACACTCAATCACTACGGCCAATTTAGTTCATTCAATTCATCTATAATGAAGGCCTTTGGACTGTGGGGGAATACAGAGCACCCGGAGGAAACCCACACAAACATTCAATCTCCATACAGAAATGCCAACTGACCCAACCGGGACTCAAACTAGCAACCTTCTTGCTGTGAGGCCACAGTGTCACCCTTTGTACAACCATGACAACACTGGTTTATTCTGTTGAAAAAGTAATTTCTTAAGGGGGACTAAAAATATTGACCCTTTATTATTCTCAAATTAAAAAAATAATAAAATCCACAGAAAAAAAAGTATAGTAGAAGATACTGTGAAACTTTCTTCCTCTGTTAAACATCAATATATGAAAAAAGTATTCAAATTTCCTGAGAGGACTAATCATTTTGCCTTCAACTGTGTAATATTGATGTAAAGCTCTTACTGTACTGGAGACCGAGGAATGACACAGTGAAGATGAGTTACTGGTGTAAACAACTGTGTCTCTGTGAGATACAGTAACGTTTGATGTCTGCACTGGGTTTGCCATTCATGGAGATGTTGACCCTGTGTATAGAGTGGCGGGTAATTTCAGAAGCCATTGATGCAGTGGATTGCATTTGCTGTATGGGAATAATTCTTCATCTAGCTTCCATTCTGTGCTGGCCTTGACTGTCTCATGACTTTACGTTTCTTTTTTTGTATCACAATTTAATATCATTTTATTGGCAGTGCATTGCAATGCTTGGTAGAATTTCAGATGTGATTCAACATGTTGTTTGAAATAAATTCATTCATTCATTTTCTTTTCGGCTTAGTCCCTTTATTAATCCGGGGTCGCCACAGCGGAATGAACCGCCAACTTATCCGGCATTTGTTTTACGCAGCGGATGCCCTTCCAGCCACAACCCATCTCTGGGAAACACATCCATACATACACATTCACACACATACACTATGGACAATTTAGCTTACCCAATTCACCTGTACCGCATGTCTTTGGACTGTGGGGGAAACCGGAGCACCCGGAGGAAACCCACGCAACCACGGGGAGAACATGCAAACTCCACACAGAAATGCCAACTGGCCCAGCCGGGGATCGAACCAGCGACCTTCTTGCTGTGAGGCGAACGTGCTAACCACTCGGCCACCGTGGCGCCCTTGAAATAATTTTTTTTTTTTTTTCTTTTTGTTTCTTTAAAACTAATCTCCCAGGCTCTTTGGAAATGACACACTTCCACCAACATTTTAGCTGAACTTAAACAAAGCCACTTGTAAAACAATACATTCAATAAAGGCTGTAAAACTCAAAAGCTGTTTTTCATGCAAATTCTGAACTACTGAATGTTATTGTCAAATAGGCATGCCAGCTTTTATTTTCTTGTGAATACATTGCTTATCTAATCAATTTTTTTTAATCGTCTGAGTTTCTTTTTGTTTTGTGCTTTAGTGACTTTTAGCTCTGTTTTTGTGATCTATTAATCTTATTTTTTTTAAAGCACATAATGATAGGATTTGACTGCTTTTAGGGCATCCCATACACTGAAAAAATATTCATTAGATTTACAAAAGAATTTTAAGGTAAGTGGTTGCAAACTATTTATGTGAGGTGAATTTGAACAAACAAATTAAATTTAGTAATGTTTAACTTAATTTGTTTATTTAAATTCAGCCCATATAAATAGTTTGTAACCACTTACCTTAAAACAAAATTTGTAAATCCAATTATTCTTTTTTTGTGTGTGTCTGTGTGTATGTTGAACTAACTTTCACATTATCATTTTCTTCTTCTTCTTCAAAAAAAATGGTGATCAGACAACTAAATAGATCCAATAACACAGCTTTGTATTCTATGAGGATCTTTCTTTAAAATAAAACTAACAAACAAGCAAAAAAGTCTTTCCTTATATATAATGCAGGCATGACTGAAAAGCATAATCATGATCTGATGGATAAAAGTTTCTCCAATGATCTAGTATGATCTAGTACAGGGGTTCCCAAACTTTTTAGTCCACAACCTCTAAAATAACAATGCCAGTGACTCACGACCCTCAAATTCCTCAGAAGTGGTTATAAATATACAAACATTGCACACACACTATTGACCTATATAAACACAAGCATATTGACAACACAGACAGTGCAACAGTCTAACAAACATAGTTTTTTCATTCATTCATTTTCTTTTCGGCTTAGTCCCTTTATTAATCCGGGGTCGCCACAGCGGAATGAACCGCCAACTTATCCAGCATTTGTTTTACGCAGCGGATGCCCTTCCAGCCACAACCCATCTCTGGGAAATACATCCATACATTCTCATTCACACACATACACTATGGACAATTTAGCTTACCCAATTCACCTGTACCGCATATCTTTGGACTGTGGGGGAAACCGGAGCACCCGGAGGAAACCCACGCAACCACGGGGAGAACATGCAAACTCCACACAGAAATGCCAACTGACCCAGCCGGGGATCGAACCAGCGACCTTCTTGCTGTGAGGTGAACGTGCTACCCACTAGGCACTGTGGCCCCATTTTGCAATCAAACTCTTCATATATATTGCTGTGTTGTTCATAATGTACACACACTGATCCTATATACTGCATATATATATATATATATATATATAGGATCAGTGTGTGTACATTATGAAAAACACAGCAACAGCGTCAGCTGCAGCTAAAGACTAATGGCTTTTCATTTGCATGTTGTTGTTATACTGCTATATTGCTAAACTGCTATATTTTATCGTCTGTGGGTTATGGTTAAAACATGGTAATTCTAATAGTTTAATGAAATTTATTTGACTATTGGAAATCACCAAGTGACCCCCACTTTGGGAACCACTGATCTAGTATACCCAGCTCTGTCATAATACATAAATGTTTCTATGCAATGATGTAGCCTCTACAGTTTCTACAGCAGATGAATCTAGCCACCTTCTTTTCTTCTTCTTCTTCTTCTTCTTCTTTTTTTGTTACAGCTAACAGTTTTAATCACTTTCAAAAATGTTTCATCCTACAGTATGAGTTATATGAACGTATTGACATATCAAAAAGATTATGGATCCTTTGTTTCTTGTGTTTCTTGGTTTTTTTTTTTTATTAAAATATCCTGTACTTAAATCCGCACCACTCCCACTTCCTTGCCTGCATTTCTATGGCAATCTGGTAGTCTGTGGGCTAAAAAAAAGATACATTATGTGCTGTCATATTTATAGTGATGTACTGTATGAGGTGAGGTGCCCTCACACAGAAGTCACATGTAAGCTAAGCTGCTTTGTGTTGGTCAAGATTGTGCAACAAACTTGACCCCATTATGCTATTCTTTTTGAAATCACGGATTTAAACTCTAAAGCAGCATAATTGTTCGTTTTCATGCCACTGAACGTGTCTGTTGGGTTATGTCGTTCTTGAGAAATGAGACATGCTTGGAACTTAATGTGCAAACATTTTAGCTCTTTAATTTTTAAATACATTATGACTTTAACTTAAAAACTAATGTCACCCTGTGAAATGTTAAATATGATTTAGTCAGCCATATGCTCCCTAAATCTGAGAACAGAGGGATATTGTTAGCAGCTGTGAACTGAAGGTGCTAAATTCACGGAGAGGCAAACAATTAGCCACAGATGAATCAGTGAACTGCAAACTAAACCTCAGGAAAAGCATTATTATTAAAAAAAATGACTAATTCATGCAACCTTGTCCCAACATGCAAATAAAGTTTTCAGTATATACGGTATGGTTTTTATGTGAAGCTTAACAGGAAGGAACAGAATTACACACAACTGTTTTGTAGTGTAGGTCAGAGTTGTCCAACCCATATCCTGGAGGGCCATTATCCTGCAACGTTTCTCTCTAAAATTAATTTTACACCTCAATAGGTTAATATACACTACAGTACACTTAGGCCAAATCCCAATTCTATTTTTGTACCCCTACCCCTTGGCCCTTCCCCTTCCCCTTGGCCCTTACAACCAAGGGTTAAGGGGAAGGGCTTCAAAACTTACCCCTAGGAATTGGGACAGCACTTCAACACCTGCACACGTCATCATATGTCATCGTGATCTCTTGCTTCATATGAGATCAGATGATCACGACTGCTGGAGTTATTCCAGTTGTGTTATTTTTTGGTGTTTATCTTCAGGAAATCACTGAAGGACTTATATTATGTTATCATAACGATCTAATGTGGCAATAAGATCGGAACTGTACTGTGCATTTACTCAGTGGCAATGCTGATCTATGTAAACACACGAAAATAACATCAACATTATAGCAGACACTGTAAAAGCTCATTCCCAGCCACTAGACATTATTGTGAGGGTATTGGAGTGTCATCGTGTGTTAGAATGTTCTGGAACCGCTGTACTGGAGTTATGATTATGGATTATAGATCGTGAAATTTATCTTTTTTTTTTGCCGTTTTTATTATTATTTTTTTAAAGCATGACAGTAAAACACGAACATGGTTATGAATATATTAAAACATATGTTTGTTTGTGTTAAAAATTCGTAATAATGACAAAAAAATACTAATTTGTGGATCTCCTTACTTCCGGGTTCAGCTTTCCTGCCGCGGAGGCAGGTGCATTCTGGTAAAAATTCTTACCCCTCCGTTTTAAGTGTGGTCCTGAACAATCTTCGTTCGAAGGGGTGTATACCCCTTGCCCTTAGCCCTATCCCTTCAAGCTAAAGAGAATCAGGACACCCCTACCCCTTGATGTGAACGTGCAAAACGAGGGGTAGGGGTAAGGGGAAGGGCTAAGGGGTAGAATTGGGATTGGGCCTAAGGCTCAGTAGAAACTTCTAGAGTGCAAGTGTGTTATAACTGCTTGTAACTATGAATGCTGCAGAACACTGGTCCAATCTACCTTGAGAAGGATTGGACTACTGTGTTGTTGGGGTTGCTCAATTTTTGCCCTGGAGTTTAGCTTTAGCCCTGTTTTTTTTTTTTTTAATGATCCCAATTGATTAGCATGTTTGATTAGTGTTTGATTAGGGCTAGAGCTAGAAAGTGGATTTTATAGGCCAGGATTCTTGGTGTAGTGTATATATCTGCTTGTGAAATGGTTGAATGGAAAATATATTTTCTAGACACATGTCAACCCTGAATGGTGGTCTTATGAAAAATCTGTCTGGGTGTATTGTTTATTTTGTATTTTTTACTTTTAAAAAGGACACAGCACTGCTCCCAGAGGAACACCTTACTGTCTTCTATAGGGATAAAAAAGACCTTTTTTTTCCCTGTTTCAGAGTCTTGCTGTTTATCTATCCCCTGTCAGTGTGTGGCTTTGATATGGTTATCTAGTGAAGCCTGGGCTCAAGGGCAGGTTTGCTACAAACTATGCCAGAGAGCATCTCAGCCTATCTTAGAGATTTAGTATTTGGGCTTTTGAGCACCTCTAAGGACAGAGCTGCCCTTGATTTAAAATTTCGTTCGAAACAAAAAAAAACAATACTTTTATTATTCATTCTGGTTAATTATGTTAAGTTAATTTAGCAAGAGTTTTCAACCATTATGGTTTTATCCAATAACCATTACTATTTTTCTAAAAGAATGAATTTATTCATTCTAAAATGAAAATCTAGAAAAAGTGAGTCATACAAGTTTGAAATAAGAATTCAACTTTTCAATTTTTTATTTATTTTTTAATATTTTGAGCATTAAAAGTTTAGACTTTTGCTGTTTGGTGAAAGAAAATGGGTTTTTCTTCAGGGAAAAGCGCTTTGGCATTTTGCTGTTCTCCTTGCACTTAAGGCAGCCTATTAGTCTCTTAGTCACATCCAGCACCTATACTCTCAGAGTTTTTAAGTTGGCTCATTTGCACAAAGCTAATGGTAAGCCAGTGGAGTAAACCCTAATTTCTTGCCCCCTCCAGACCCTAATGGACTCTAATGCAAGTATCCAGGGGTTCATAAGCCTTGCAAATTAGCCTGGCAATGAAATTGGTTCTGTTATTAGGGGAAAATTGTGCCTTGTAACTTGTCTAAAAGAAGCCTCTTGAAAGCCTGATTATCTACATGCATGTGCAAGAAAGGCCATTGTTTTTTTTTTCTTCTATTTCTTTTTGTTCCTTAAATTTGATACCGTTACCTTAATAAATTATTTCAAATTTGATTTAACATGTCCAAGATCCCGTGTTATCTGAGGACAAGAGAAAAGCCTCGGATTATAGTGCACTAGTATTAAAAGTTTAGATAAGTACATTATGAAGTCAAAATAATAAATTCACTGATTTCCTAAACCTGTCACAAATTGAAATTACTGTTGGCTTTGATAAAGAAATGGCATTCCACTTCAAAGGACATCCTGTCAGTCATGCTTTTATTCCCCTTGAAGAGCATTTCACCTAATATAAAACCTGCAGTCCATTAGATTGGACATTTGTTATACAATTGAATGGCTGTAATGTTCTGCATAAAAAAAAAACATCCACTGCACAACAGAGAAGAATGACTGCTATTTGTTCTAAACACAGAAGCAAGCCACATTTTCAGTGCTTTTGTTTCCTAAATTCATGAATACATTTGTTTGTAAGTATTTCATAGAATGCAACAAAGAAGGATTGAATTTGCTAATATAGAAAAAAGATTGAAGCATTGTAGATTGTAGTCCATTAGAATGGACAGTGGGTTCAAATGTCTGTAACTGAAATTACACCTTTCGTCTTATAAACAATATATACCAATGTACTGATGTTAAACCATGCATATTCAAAGATACAGTACTGTTCTTGAACATCTTAGAAATATCTCAGAGGCTTAGTTTCATATGTACAGTACTGCATATCACAGGTTTGTTTTGCTATAGTTAAACCTATATGTCATCTATAAAATAATCCTAAAATGGGAGTATAAATATTATTTATCAAATGTGTGTCCTAAAACAGAAAATGCACACAGTTAATGTCTGAAAGACATTGTATTGACTGTACTGACTGTACAGTCAGTACTTAGTCAGTGATTGTCAGATCTGGCTCTTGGGACTCAGAGCTCAGTATGTTTTGAATGTTTACCTTAGTAAACAACTGATTCAGATAGTCAGATCATTAGCAAGAACTCAGTGAACTGGACTGTCAGATTAGAGGGACATTCAAAATGAGCAGAGCAGCTGAGAGACCCTCATTTATCTGGTGGTGGCACAGGAATGCTCTTTGTGGATACCCTGTTTATCCCCCCTTTTACTCCACATCTACTTATGTCCAGCCCCTCCAGGCATCCAGGGACCCTGGCAGTGAACCCCCTGTTCCCAAACTCTCTCTGTTGCTTAGTCTCTGGCAAACATTGGTGACTCCACCATTCTGTGGACACCAGCCACACCTCCATGTTCTGGCAGTTGGCGAAGAATCTGTCTGTCCCTCCGGCAGGATACTCCAGCATCATCACCATCACCACCAGTCCATGGTGGCAGACACTGATTATTCTCATATGATTGTTGGCACTGCAAATTTCCTCCAGTGGTGAGGGCTCTCCAACAGCATGTTCCAGGATTCAGAATTGATGTGGAGGGAAGAAGGAGGCAGGAATAGTAGAACGATAAACATAAACTTTACAATTTAGTAGTAATGTAACTTAACTTTATAATCAAATAATCAAATACCAAAGCATAATTAAGTGGAAGCCCCTTATGTAAACTGCTGCCTAACCAAATCAGAACACCAGCACAAAAGCCACACTAAGTGCCAATTGGTTTAATTTTCAACTGCGGTGCTGATAACTGAGCTCTATGGAATGCAATACTAATGCATCAGTTGTTGCCTTGCTTACACAAATGTATGCAACATGCACACACTCTTTACTAGTCAAGTATGGTTGTCTAACTGTGTCTAGAGAGAAAAGTTTGTTATCATGTACAGTATGCCACACCACACTCTAAAAAAAAAGGTTCCTTGAGGTTCTATATAGAACCCTAGGGTTCTATACTTGGCCAGTAGAACCTTTTACCCAAAAAATGGTTCTATTTAGAACCCTTTGAGTGCAAAGAACCTTTTTGATTAAAATGGTTCTATAATTTATGATTTATAACATACTTATATAGTAAAGATTATAAAATAATTATAAGCTATAACACAGAGAGACAAAGCTTTTTGAGTCAAACCCTAATAAAATGACCGCTATGGTCAAAAACATAATCAATATGATAGAATTCATGCAGGTTTGTACATTACCATATAACTAACAATTATTTATGCTTAATATTTAACATTTATTATGAATTATTTTGTGAAATAAATAAAATAATCAGTTTATTTAGACTGTTCAGTGTGTTGTTATAGTTTAATAATTTATTTTAAACTAATAATCATGATAACTTCACTCTTAAAAAGGATGTGTTAAAAATGAACACAAAATATGTGTTAAACAGTTCGTAACACATCTTGTGTTGCTACAGACACATTGTGTGTTAATATTGTGCTTAGCTGTTTACACAATGGCTGTGTTAAACCCAAATCCCTGTCTATAGTGTTTGGTTTTACTACATTTAAGCAGTACACTGTATAAAATGCACATTTATTTTACCTGTAGTCAAAGGGCGATGTCTACTGTATTTATGTAATTTAATTATCATCTTGGCAATATAAAATAAGTATTTGAGTATACCTGGGTGAAATGTACGCGCTGTGAACGTGCGCGCGCGCTAAGTGCATGCGCAGTGACGTTCATTTTCAACCATCGCTCCCACGGCCCTGTCGGATATGAAGATCTCTGCCTCAGGTGGGTGAAATTAATTACAATTCGTCTACGACAGTCAATATTTTTTCCAACTTGCTTAAGAATGTTTTGTGTTTGTTGTCCTAGAAGTTGTTTTTTCTACTATGTTGTCTGTGTATCGTACTACACGGCACGGGTGACCTATTAACTTTGTCGCAAGCTAAGTTAACAGTTAACCCATTTGGCGCGATTTTTGTAAACTTGTGTTTGCAGAATTGTTAATAACACGTATCAAGCGGGAGACTTAGCATAGGTTTGTTGTGATTTCGGTAGGAAAGTTAGCGTCACTTTATAATTGATGTAAACGTGAATGTTTTGTATTCGACAGCGCTAACGTAAAGCCTCGGCATCTCTGAACTCGAGGTAATGCTATCTCATGCCGGAGACGTTAAATGTTACATAATCATAATGCTATTTAATGATGATACCCTTTGACATTAATTTGTATATCAGCCCCGAGACTTAAGGTTAGCTGGGTGCTGCGGACAGACAACAAATGGCGCCTTGGTGTGAGCAAATTCATAAAAAAATGTCTAAATATGAAAACCTTTATTGTAATCAACCTTGCGCGCCATTTTGGGCCACCCGTCTAGTCACATACTATTCAAAATATGCTTTGTATTGTTGTACACTGTTACATGTATTTGTTTTTTCACTGTGCTGTGTATATATGGATTTCTTTCCCTTTTACTTAGAAAAAGGAAGTCGAGGAACAAATTACAGTTACTCTAACACTTCTACACCGAGCTCTTGCAACTGCTCATAGACGGAAAGGAAACATGGAGAAAACTATTCACAGTTGGCATGGAGCATGACAAATTTTAAATATAATATATTACAAGCAACATCCCTGATTCATCAGAAAGAAGTGTGCATTCATTATGGGTAAATGAATAATGTCTTTCACTTTTAATATTATAAAATAGTAAATATTTAAATAAATAAAATGTTTTTGTCATTTCTTAATGTCATTGAACAGATGAAACTCAGACTGGCACCACAAATAGATTGCTGACACAGCTTGAAGAAAATACAATCCTGAGAGAACACGAAGAGACAAAGACGCTGTCTATTTCCTTAAGAAAGGTTATTGATAAAGTTGCTGTCAATGACCTCGTAAAGGAACATGTGAGTATGGTTTTTTTTAAGTCAATATAAGCTGTATTTGTTTGCAAATTAATTACATTAATTTAAATAGGTTATACATTTAAAGAAATGACACATTTAACAAAAATATTTTTAATAAATTTAACAACAGTCTATAGTGGTATCAGTGTTTATTTTATGTTTGTCAATTTGTAAGAGCCATTTGCAACTACTTTTTTTATATAACTTTTTTTCAGCTATCCATCGGGTACAAAAAAGCTGGCTCTATCAAAGGAAATTGTGTCATTGTTGTCCTCGTTAAGGATTCAGGAGCCGTTTGGTGAAAACGAGGAACATGTAAGGATGTTTTTACATTATAAAAGGAATGCAATGTGTATATAAGCTGCTCAAGTGTACTTGACATTAACTTATTTTTGTTTTTGCATCACTAATATCAGGAGCATTTTTTTGATGGGCCATCACCTACGCATGTACAGTTTGAAATGTTGTCACACTGTGGACACTTCGCTAAGTCCAGATGAAACTGTGCTAAGTGAGTGGTTTACTCTGATTAAGTGGATGCAACCATCACCAGAAATTTCATCAATAAATTGGTAATAGAGATGCTCAACTAAAACAGAACTTTACACTGACATTTGTTTCATAATTGTTACATTAATATAGTCTTTGTTATTGTTTTTTTTTTTTAGACATTGAATTTTCCAAGCTTGCAGATGGGAAAGAAGATTTGTCTATCCAGAAACGGGAAAGGAACATAATTCCAAATCTCAAGGGAATAGTGTCCTTGGAGAGGAAAAATGACATCAGATACTTGCTGGAGAAGTCTGACAATCAGCATGATGGTATGAACTTCAGCCAAAGTGTCTGTTGCCTGTGCACACTTTTGTAAACATAGTTTAAACAAGAAAACTTAATGTAAATTTTAATTTTCAATTTATTATAAAGTAATTATTACAAATACATATTAATTCATTTTAATAAATTTAATTCTTATTTTGCATGTGACCTGCATCTTCACTTCTTCAAGATGAGCTGTGTTACTCTATGCTGAAGATCCTCATTCATCTTCTTCCACCCACGGCATCTGGGAGAACTGTTGCTAGAAGTAAGTGCTGTGTGAAATCTGCTGTACTGTATCATACCTATGGTATGGTTTTTACTGTGTTAGCTTGTGATAAACAAAATTGTTTCTAATGCAGCAACGTTTTCTAATGGTTTTCATTGTTTCATTTCTAAAGGCAGGTACCAATGTTCCATCTTTGCTCACTGAATCCATGAAGGGGACCCTGAAGTCAGCTCAGCCACAGTTTGTTTCCATCAGTTCTTTAGGACATGGATGCCGGTATGTAATTGTCAAAGAATGACTCTTTTGCCTCTCCTCCTAATGTTGAAAACATGACCTATGCTGTGGACAAACTTTTTACATTTTCTGGCTGTGTAATTTTCAGTATCTATCCTCTGTTTTTTTATTTTTTGAGTATATATGTGACCTATGTTTGACCCAGTCCCCCTGCAAATGATCAAATTATTCCTTAATTGATGGGTAAATTGCGGTCTCTCACCTAAATGAAGTAAGCATGCATAAGTGACTAACATGTTTTTAAAAGGATTTTGTCGAAACATAGGAGTTAATTTTATATTTTAGGGAAGTACATGCACTCTGATAGTCGCAACACTTAAGAATAAGTTTGATAATTAATATGTTGAGAACCACTTTATAGATATTTGAATGTGCTTAACAGATATGAGTTAAATTTGATGAATGTTTTATAATGCGATTTTTATATGATGGTTTATATGGTCTGCTGTAAAACATTTGAATGCATTAATTCCATGTCAAATGTAAAACAAATAAATACAAATTTCAGGGACTCTGAGGAACTTAACACAAGGCAAGTTCAGTTCAATACATTTTATGCCAAAGGTAGAATAATTCTGTGATTTAAATTCATATTTGAACACTCTAAAAGGCTGTCTTCCTACCTCAGATTGTGACGGACCTGGAATGCGACATCAGATACTCATAAGTCAAGAACCGAATGAAACACCCTTTTCCAGAGTACAGATTATGGAGGGGTTTGCAGAACTAATGGAGCAGTTTTTCTCTTCTTGGAGTGCCACAGCTTGTAAGTAAACACTGTTACATTGTGTGCCAAATAGTTTTGAGTTCAATTTTAATGAACAAGTTTAATGAACTTGTATTGCTGAAAATGTGTTATTTGGAAACTTACACATGAAGTAAACAAAATGTTTTTTTGCGTTTAGGATGCTGAAAACTTGGTGAAGAACACAGAAACATCATTAAAACAAATGGCCCAAAAAAGGGAAGGAAAGAAGGAAGTGCTCCATGACAGTCTCATTGGACCAGCAGAGGAAACCGCAGAAGGTAACTACACCCTATATTACATCCCATATCCTCCAAACACACTCACACACACTTTAATTTTATTGATTATAACTGTAATTCTATTTGATGACATGTTAATTGGTTAAAAGTACTCAACATTAAAATATTGTTTTACAGAAATCCAAAGGTCTTACACCAACCAGGATTCAACAGCTCTCTTGATTCCACCTACTGTAGGCTTGAAGTGTCAGTATTACATTGGACAACACTCACTCGCTACCCTTCAACTTCCACATTTATCAGAGGCACCACTTTTGGACTGTGGGGTCAACCGAAGCACCCAGAGGAAACCCACAAGAAAACTGGGAGAACTTGGAAACTCCACACAGAAAATGCCAACTGGCCCAGTCGGGACTCGAACCAGTGACCTGCTTGCTGTAAGGTTAAAAATTATGTATAAAAATGGATGTTGTGATGACCAATACATACATGTACCATCCACTTTTTGAAATTGTAGTGTTATTTAATAGATGTTTTGATTGTTTGTGTATTGTTTCCATCTACATTGTGATATATTTCTCTTCCGTTTAGAGATGTGTGAAAGTAAAGTATTGTATTTGCTCAAACAGTAAAAAAGCGTATAAAAGTGAAGTCATTACAATTACAGTGTTGAATGCCATTAAACTGTTAGGGTAGATCTGCTGTCTAATGCAAAGTATGCAGAGGTGCAATATTAAGTATTATTTAAAAAATATTTTGTATAATGGATTGAATAAATTTAAACAATTTGAATTGTCTGGATTGGTTTTATTATTTTTTTAATTCATTAATAAGTAGCAATAATTCATTAATAAATAAAAATAACCCATAAATGGTTCTAAATAGAACCATCTAGCTTGAATTCAAAGAACCATTTGGGGTTCTATTTAATGAACCCTTAAAATGGTTCTATATAGAACCTTTTTGGGGTTCCATGTATGAAGCGCTTGATAGAACCATTTTTGGTTCTATATAGTACCGTTTGTTTTAAGAGTGTAGGTTTTGCCATCAATGTAACACAGTTCTCATCCTACTGTATAACTGGTTCTCTCTTTTTTAAGAGCCATCTCTCTTTTTATCATCCTCCTGGAGCTGTTCTGAGAGACTCAATGGCTGTGTGGCCATTTATTGGGGAGCTGTAGCCTAATGGTTTGAGAGTCAGACTTGTGACCAAAATTATCAGGGTTCATTCCCAGTACTAGTGCAGTGTAGTTGGGGTAAGTGAATGAACAGTGCTCTATTTCACCTCCAATACCTATGGTTGAGGTGTCACCATCCCTTAATTGTTCCCAGGGCACCATACTGAATGGTTTACAACTGCTCCATGTTCATTTTAACAGTGTCTGTGTGTTCACTGCTCAATGGCGTGTTTGTGCACTCAGATGGGTGAAATTCTAAGCACAAATACTGTCCCCTCACTTACACTCAGCCCTGCCCTACTCATCTCAAATATTAGTTCAAAAAATGTACAAAAACTAGCTTATTGGTGAGATTAAAAACACTGGAATGAACAGATTCATTTTCAAATTAAACATTAAACTACTGTTGAGCACATACCTGTACAAAAGGTTCCTAGTTCCAGCAAGAACATGCTGCATTACACACAGCAGCTGCTGTCTTAATGGCTGCTGTGCAAATGAAAGTCAAGCAAAAGAAAGCAAAGGGATAAATAATAAAGGTGGCGTCACAAAGGGATAAAATGCCCTGATGTCATCACAGACATTTTAAGAGAAGAGCCAGCCAAAGAATCTCTCATGAATAAGAGACCCAGACGACAAAACAGCCGTTACACAGTTGGCTCAAGCACTAAGCAATATACAACAAAATGACCCAAC
>CAIGQQ010032152.1:0-10547 GCA_903798035.1 Danio albolineatus
GTAAAATGAAATAACTCTGCAAACAGAGATAAACCAGCTCCGCCTTCACAGTTCAGTCTGCGGCTGCTCATTAACCCTTGAGTAGACGCGCACCGCGGTTGTCATAAATCACAAATGACCAGTGTTTTCGATCACAAGAGACTTATTTTAGGTTTCAAATACACATTAGCAGTAGCAGAACAACCCTTTACAGTTCATCAAATACACCACAGTTGTCTGTGAAAGAGGCAATAATTACATTAAGCATGACAACGTGCTTCAGTATACACATTGTGTGGATAAGTAGACATTCTGTGCTGTCCGTAACTGCACTTTTGCGCACGCAGGTCAGTTTAGGACCATGATCTGTTCACATTGCAAATCTGATATTGGCCACATTTATAACAGCAGTGTGAACAGCAGTGCAAAACAATCAGATCTGAGGAAAAATCTGATTTGAGCACTAAGCCTCGCAGTGTGAACCTAGCCTAAGTGGTCATTAAAAATCCCATGGCACTTCTCATAAAGAGTAGGGGTGTAACCCCAGTGTCCTGGCCCTAACTCATCATGGCCTCACAATTATGCCCCTCCACCGAATAGGCTCATCACTGTCTCTCCGCTCCACCTATAGCTGGTGTGTGGTGAGCACACTGGCGCCATTGTCCTGTGGCTGCTGTCACAACGCCGTCACATCATCATCACCCAATGCACATTTCAAGAGACCTTTAATAAATGAAAAAGCCCCTGCTCTAATCAGTCATTCCTGAAATCAAAAGAGGCTAATCATGATTTAAATCAGAATCTGCAATCTCAGTGCATTACGACTCCACTAAAGCACAGATATTGACTCACGCAGCTGTGCATTTTTAAAACAGCATTTATTAATTTCATTTTAAAAATAAAAAATAAAACTAAAAAGGGCTATTTCATTGTCGCTATAAGAAACAGTACGGAAGCACTGAGAGTTTTTGAGCGTTTCTAGCTCTTCAAGTATGTTCATTCTGTTCATATGCCCGGGGACTGTGCCTCTCCGAGGGCACGGGGCCGGAGATGAAGTGGGGCCGACTCGGCTTAAGAGTGTTTCAGATCCTCGGCCCGTTCAACCCAACTCCAGACGCCTCTTCTCCAACAGAATCCATCCAATCCTTCATTCAGCAACAACTGCAGTGAAGTCCAAACAGCAGCAAACGGTTTAGAGTGGGAGGAGTGAAGCGATGAGCACAGGAAATTAATTGGAGTTAGAGATGCACTCAAGAGGAAGAGCGAGACGACGGAGAGAAATTAAAGAAACGGCTTGAAGTTAGGAGGGGAAAAAGAGCAGTTAATATGGTGTTAAAACGTGGAGAGAGATCTCCATCCAGTGCATGTTAAATCCACTCCAGTCAATTCAATGCAAGAATCGGAAATTGCATAAATGTATATCCTAACAATAGTTACGAAAACAATGAACAACACGACTTGCATCATTTCCAACAACAAATAAACGGAAACTCAGCAATGCAATTTATGTTGACGGGAGGAAAAAAAGATCTTCAAAATGTAAACAAATTCACTCCTTCATAGAAAAACAAAACAAAACAAGAAAGAGGTTGTAAGATTTTGTCCGTGTCCGCCACTCTTGTGCCGTGTCCCTCTGTACTAAGTGCAACTGAGGCAGTGTTAGTCTCCATCTTTGACTCAAAGTCTCCGCCCTCTAGTCCCTTCATGAAACCATAGCAACAGCAGCGCCCCTGCAGGTCATCTAGGGTGCAGCAAAAATCGGTCTACGTACTGCGACATGGCTTCCCAATTCCGCCACAAAAAAGCCAAGATTAGGACAAGGAGCAATGTGGAAAGCGTGCGGCTACGCGTTTTCATCAGTGGAACAACACAGTTTGCGACCGTCGAGACGAATACTAGGAGGACCGCCATGACGGCCAGCAGCACGTTGATGAGTTTGCCAAGTAAAGTGCGTGCTGTGGCGTTTTCTAAACCTTCCAACTGAACCACCTGCTGCTGCTGCTGTTGAAGCTCCATCTTAGAGATGCGCGTTTGACAGGCCTCCAGTGCCTCCTGCAGAGTGAGAAAAGGGTGGTGAGCAAAACCTGAGCGTGCTACACCTGTGCTGAAACGTGAAACCAAAACATTTTGTGCGCCTCCTTAAGGCTGGATGTGGTACAGGTCACAAACCCAGCCCTCAGCATCTCAACAAAAGAGATGCGAGTTAAACTAAAATTCTTTTCCAAAGATGGTTGGGAAACCGCTTCTATTTATCCCTTGTGCACTGTTCAAATTCACTACCCATTTGTTTTGTTCGTGGCTGCTTTTGGCCCATTGACTTCTGTTATACAGTGATCCCTCGCTATAGGGCAGTTCACTTTTTATGGCCTCACAGTTTTGCAGATTTTATTAGTGCAATTTGACGTGCTTTTTTTCTATAGCGCATCGTGTTCTCCGTCCTGATTAGCGCATTGTGTTCTGCGTCCTGACTGGCTGTAGACCATTGTCAATCAATCTCCTCGGTGCTGTGTCTCCTGTACAGTACAGAATAGCTGCGTCCCAAATGACACACTATACACTATGTACTTATGCACTTACACACTCAACAGCATAGTATATGCAAGTAGTGTTGTCCCAAATGGAGCACTAATGCTTTTTTTTACTAAGCGGAAGTTCAAACCGTTTCCCTGATGACGTTTGATGGTTGCCAAATTAGAGAAATAAATGACCAAAATACCAATTAATACCTGGCATGAGTATAACCGCATTCACCATCGGGAGGCGCTATAATCACTCTTGTAGGAGAATTTTGCTTTCACAGTCCAAAATTAATAAAAGTTATTGAACATGTGCGCCCGATAGCTCCGCCCCTTCCTCTACGTGCGCAAAGCTGCAGTCGTTGAGTGCGTGAAGTGTCCATCATTACACACTGCATTTTATCGGTGGAATGAGGGCATCATCAGGGTAATTAAAGTGCACTTATTATTTTTAGAGTTTTTAGTGTGAACGCACTACAGACACTATTTATACTACAAAATGGCGTAGAATAGTGCATAAGTATGCGATTTGGGACGCAGCTAAAGTGTTCAGCTCGCCAAATTTACATGAACCTTCGATCACTAGCAGTGTGATTCTGAAGTGCTGTACTGTATGTTTGCAAGTTTTCTCCACTCAATGTTGACGAAACGTTCTACACCCTCAAAGGCAACTGCGATAGCACCCAAAATGCAGAGGAAAATGCTAACCATCGCACAAAAAGTTGAACTTCTGGACATGCTAAAGAAAGGTAGAATTTACAAGGTTGTAGGGTGCCATTACGGAATAAATGAACGAAGGTCAAATGGTTTTGATCTTTGGTTTCATTCTATAATACTGACTTATTTTTCTAAAAAAGTTTGAACTTTCAGAGTTTTAAACGAGAGAAAGTGTATAAAGTGTGTAGTGAGGGGTTTTACAGCCTTAAACCCTCTATAACGATTGTAAAAAATAAAGCTGACTACTTCGCAGATTTCGCCTATTGCAGGCTATTTTTAGAATGTAACTCCCACGAATAACAAGGATAGGACATTTTTTTAATTGCAAAGCCATGACAGCATATAATCATGCATTCTTGATTGTTGGTGGTGGAAAGAAGTAAAATGTGTCATTTTTATTACCTTTAGAGTTGTGTAATCTTTTGAAAATCAAATAAAAAAAATGTCATTATAATAGAAGTCAATGGGGCAGAAACAGCCACGAACATAACGAAAGGGTAGTAAACTTCCCCAGAGTGTGTTGTTGAATTTCTGAAAGATTTACAAGCATTTTCCCCAAAATAAGATTTGTCACCAAAAATATTTCCATTTACTGAAACACAGAGAAGGCTGTGGCCAAATTAAGACTCAAAATCACCCCAGAATGGATGAAAACATCCCCAACAGCACACAAGGGATGAGGTGGTTCTCACTATGTTGATGTATGTTCACAAATAACAAATTATTGGGATAACAAATATGGAAAAAACCAAACATTTCGTACATGGTATGCAAAGACCTTTAATGATGTACTTGTAATTGGTAATCTGTGGAAATTTAGGCCAAATTTTGATATGCAGATCCACCTCAAATCATGCCATCGCCACCAAATTACGTTGGACTTGTGGACTTTCAGCTTTTGCTAAAGCCATTTTTAATAGATATGAGAAACGGCATACCATTTTTATTCATTTTGAAAAACGAGTGGTACAAGAGGCTGTACAGAGTTCAGATCTTCTTACTTTTGAAATGAGATACAAATGAAAAAAACGAAGCACAAGGTGACCACCAAAAATATGTCTTGAATGCTAAAAAAAGACAGGTATGAATCATGCCTAAAAGAAACATTTTAGAACTGTTATGTAATGATTTACTTTGAACAGCCTGAGGAGATGTTTTCTTTCAGATGTAGTGGTGACCATTTGTTTTGTGTAGATGAATTTTACATTCATTATTCATTCATTTTTCCATGGCATTTTTCCATCCTCTTAAATGGTAATGGCGGCTTCACGAATGATTGCAACTATGGGGCGAAATGCAGAAATCATACAGGTATGGCTAATACACAACTCCCATTTAAGGTAATGCAAGACTTGAATGCTAGTAAAGGGTAACAGGGCAGAACATGTACATTTTAGCTGCAACGTAACATTAAATAAAAGTGAGTCAAATATGGATTTCAAAACTTAATTAGAAGACAAAAAGTTGCACATCAGATCGATACAAAACAGCTCAATAATAACAGCTAATGTTGTTTGCTAATGCTGAGGTTTCAGATAGTATTGTCCAGTTCCACTTAAAAGCTACTTGTTACTAGTAAATCATCTAGGATGAATTAAAAAAACATGAGGATGAAGGTACGTTAAGACAAGGCCAATCAACCAATCACTAAATAAGTACTATTTATATAATATTAACAACAATTCCACATAAACAACCACATATTAAGATCATCATTAATACCACATAATGAAAATAGCTAATATGTTAAATAATATAACATTAATAAATTGGGAAAATAATTAAACAGGAATGCTCAAAATGCAAATTTGTTCCCTAAAATATTCCAAAGTAACTTGGAAAATATTAGGCAAAAACTGAATTTATTTTCCTATAAATATATTTTTAGCCCATTTTTAATGTGTTTGTTGTACAGTGTTGTTTGTTTTTATTGGTTATTACTAGGGCCAGACAGAATCTGCAGTAATTTTTTGCTATTTTTGCGCAGAATTTTGTTAAAAATCTGTGGATTTATGCATAATGATTTTGTGAGTATCATAACTAAAAACTTAATATATGAAATAAAAAAGTACTACAATCTCTACTACAATCTTTAAAATCTCTACTAAAAGACAGAAAATATTACTTCTCAAACTGTATTGTAAATAAATCATATAAATATTTTCATATTAGTCAATAGTTTTACTGAAATTAATTAAAAAAACTAAATAAATATAAATTTACACACATTTACTCAAGTAAATAAATAGAATCAATGATGGGCTAAAAATCTGCAGAAATCTGTGGAATTCTGCGTGAGCAGATTCCGTGTGGACCTAGTTATTACTAAACAATTAAGTAATTTAAGTTTATGGGTTTAAAATATTTTTTGTTAAATTATGAATTTGTTAAATAATGAAATACATTTAAACAACGTCGCCTCAACTACCTGAAATAAATTTAGTTGAGAAAAAAAATAGAAAAGAAAATACATAATAAATGGACAAGAGGGCATAAATACTAAATATTATATCATATATGCATAACCTGCATATACCTGTATATCTCTAGCTCGTTCATAAGACTGGTAAGCGATCTTCTCCTCCATGCTGGCCAGCTCCTGCTTCAAGTTGAGAATCTCATTTTGATGCAGTTCTGTTAAATCATTCAATTGCTCCTCCAGGCGCTCACACCTACAATGTGAACATACAAAAACAAGATAAAACGACAATAACAACCACAATAAAAAAGAGCCTAAAAGACTAAAACACCACAGTTTCTTACCGTTTCTAAGCATGCAAGCTGTTTTGACAGTGAAACCGTATTTACTAAAACCTAAACTGTGATTGATATTAGACATGGCATGATAACCGTTTTCAAGGTATACCGTGGTATGGAAAAGTCAAGGTTTTCATACCGCCAAAATTTTCTGCTATACCGATCCTAAGGTATGTGTAAGAGTTTTTTAAATTATTTTTAAATTATGAGTATTTCCAAGATCCAAAAATTGCAAAAAGATCCAAAGAAATCTCTGTTACTGAAACTAATGAAGACGACAGAAGGCAATGATTCATTTGAATTATTTAGCCTGACACGTTTACTGCTCCAAAATACTGTAAATGTTTCTAAAAGTTAATATCCACAAATGCAAATTTACTAATACCAAACCATATTTTCCAGGTTTTTTTGTTTGTTTGTTTTTTGCAAGAATTTAGTCATTATTTAAATGTCATTATCTGAAATTAAGCCAGCAATCAAGACTATTACATTTGGCAATGACTTTAATTTATACACTGTAATTGATTCTTAAATGTCTTACCCTCAAGTTTATTTCACGTTCTTTATTATTATTATTATTATTATTATTCTCTTTTTTTCTCTCGATCTCTCTCTCTTTTGCATCTCAAAATAAAATATATTGTGTTTAATGGGAAAAAAGTTCTGTTTTTAACCCAGACATTTTAAAAGAATATATTTTAGAGCAGTAATCACAACACCGCCATACCGTGAAACCGTGATATTTTTATCCAAGGTTATCATACCGTCAGAATCTCGTCCCGGCCCATGTCTAAGTGATATTTTGCATATCTCTCTCTCGCTGTAGAATACAGGTAAATACAGTAGAGCAAACATAAAAATGTGTTTTAGAAGAAATAAATGATTAATTATAAATGGCAAGAACCAGAATAAAAGTGTGTTCTATAGAAATAAGTAAATAAATAATGAAGAAACATTTCATTCTAAGAGGCCATTCACACGGAACACATCTTTGCATGTAAAAACATGTGACCACCATGTTGCTGTCAAATTAAACAGTTTTAATTGCTACTGTAAACGAAGCCTGTAATGCTAGCTCTGACTCTGAACTCTTCTGATTGGCCCACTGGTAAGAAACTGACATTGATGAGTGGCGCTGCATGTAAAAGTTCAAATTTGTTCATTTTAATTCTTAAAACTGTGGCACTAATGTGTGTGGTGGACATGCATGTCCATTAAGCGAAGCGTGTGTTTACATAAAACAATCTATAGAAAAGTTGTGCACTGAAATGAAAAAACACAGTCTTTGTAAATGTCCTGTGACTGTATTCAGGTACAAAAATGTAATGATCAAATGTCAAACACTATATAGTCTTCTCTGCGTTTATAAAATACAATTAATCTTTGTTCTACAAGTGATACCGTTCTTGTGCCTAAACGGTTTAAACTCCCTTGGAATGTTTACACAGTCACAGGCCTTTAAAACCACAAACTGTTTTAAACTGTGGTGCCTGGTTGTACATCCTGCTTTGTGACTCTCGTGCATAATACAATGTTGTATACATATGCCAGTATTTAATAAATATATATATTGTGATAATAGACATACCAAATTGATGTTGTGGGCAAAATACGGTGAATAATTATTTATTTTGAATGATTAATTTCACATGCTAATATGGCTTACTGCACATCCTGCAAACATTAATAGAAAATCCTGTGAGTATTTATAGGGCTGGGCGCCACGGTGGCGTAGTGAGTAGCACGTTCGCCTCACAGCAAGAAGGTTGCTGGTTCGAGCCTCGGCTGGGTCAGTTGGCATTTCTGTGTGGAGTTTGCATGTTCTCCCTGTGATTGCGTGGGTTTCCTCCGGGTGCTCCGGTTTCCCCCACAAGTCCAAAGACATGTGGTATAGGTGAATTGGGTAGGCTAAATTGTCCGTAGTGTGTAAGTGCGAATGAGTGTGTATGGATGTTTCCTAGAGATGGGTTGGAGCTTGAAGGGCATCCGCTGCGTAAAACGTATGCTGGATAAGTTGGCGGTTAATTCCGCTGTGGCGAACCCAGATCAATAAAGGGACTAAGCCGAAAAGAAAATGAATAAATGAATGAATGAATTTATAGGGCTGCTGAACGCTAAAGGGATAGTTTGCCTAAAGAATTCAATTCACTCACCCTCAAGTGGTTTTTAAACCTTTATGAGTTCTATAGTAGGAAAAACAAATACTATTTAAGTAAATGGAAACAGGATTTCAGCTTGTGTTCAAAAGAAGAATTAAACGATTTGGAACAAGTAAAGGGTGAGCAAATAAGAAAAATAATAATGATAATACCATAATGGCCCATTTCCACTGGTACGGTACGGTTTGGTACGCTTTTATGGCTGTTTCCACTGTCAAAAGTTATCGTATCACTTTTTGGGTACCCTTTGCAAAAGGGTACCTAGTATGAGAAAAGGGTACCAAAAGGCAGAGCTAGACATGCAGCTGAACGCTATTGGTTTTGAACAGGCAGGACAATGAAAACAAAGGAACCGCCATTTTTTGAAACACAGCCGAGACATTACACCGTTATAATATATAAATATAATAACAAGCCATGATCGACCTGAGCTCAAACAAACCATGTCGTAGTCTTTTTTTTAATATATACAAGTATTCTTAGGGGTTTTCACCTTTATTATGATAAAGGACAGTGGAGATTTCAGACAGGAAAGCATTGGGAGCAGAGAGAGAGGAAGGATCGGCAAAGGCGGCCTCGAGCTTGGGTCGCCGTGAGCACATCTGTGCTATATGTCGGCACACAGTACCACTAGGCTATTGTCGCCGACTCATGTCATAGTCTTGATGAACAAAATCTGCCATGTGCTTTTAGACGGGCTTGTAAAACAACAACAACATGACAAGCAGTTTTACTTTCTCCAGAGAGCTCACAACAAACTGCCATGTTTAGCTATTATCATCACCTTTTGGACTATTATGAACTCAGAATTACTTTCTAACAAGAGGTTACATGTACGGGATAACGGAAGTATAAAGACACAGATGAGTGGTTTGCACTGACTGTGGGCTATATGTTGCGTTTTTAAACCCAAATAAGGACTAAATGTATGCTGTTTGTAGTTTTTCTGTAATTGGTAATATATCGGAGACTGTAAGGGTCTGTAGGTGTTCATATATGTTGCATTTATTCACTTATTTTATATAATTGCAGACATTACAGTAGGCTATTTCACACTACAGGGCTCAACAATAAGGACTGCCCGATGGCCCGGGGACAGTGTGAGAGATGCTCGGGACAGTAGACAGAATCGTTACTGGCCCGATCAGGCCAGTGCTGCCTTGTCACTAAATTTTAATTTGCCTGCGACTATTTGTCAATTGCATGCATATATAGTCTTAAAATCAAGAAATAGTTTGTGCTTTCCAGTATTTGAATGCTACCTTCTCTGTGAAGTCATAAATGCCATTTTTGGGTTCCTCTTATCTGATTGGATGTTGTGAGCATGTTATTTTTTTTCCGTAACCTGATAAAAACCAACACAGCGAAGAGACGACAACATGACGGCAACATCAGATTATGAGGCTCAAAGAAAATGTCTGTTTTGTGATGTTCTGCTGTCATTTTTAAGTCAGTCAGGTTTTGTTTTGCAATAAAACACCTGCACATTTTCCTTAACATTTTTAGAAATTATTTTTGACACATTATTTAAAATATGTGGCAAAGAAATACCAATTAACTTTTTTTTTGGTGGGGCCAGTGAAAAATTTTGGCAGGGCAAGTAGAAATCTGAACCACTGGTCCAATCGCGCCAGTAGAAAAAAATCCTTAGTGTTGAACCCTGCACTATCATTGATCTGCAGTTATAATCAAATCATGTGCATAGAAAGGTTAGTAATGAACATTTGTTACACAAGTTTTGTGTATAAAGCACCTGTTTTGTGAGAAGTGCTTCTCATATGATATGTGAACTTCCAGTACAGCTTTACTTTGACATTTCCTCGAGCGAGAATAACATCGACTGAAACGTTCTGTTGTACCATTGGTACGCTTTTGGCAGTGGAAACGCAAGCCTGATAAAGGTGACCCGTACCGACCTGTACCTTACCGTACTGTACCACTCAGTGGAAACAGCTCATAAATGGTGATTAAACAGTAACAGCCTACAATGTTGATGATGAAACTATTTATTGTGCAGCCCTAACACAATCCAACACAGACCACGTGCCAGTGCCAGCAGAATCAGTTTCTATAGTAACCTGTACCTGAATCTCTCCTCCTGCAAGGCCTGCATGATTTCCGTGTAGTCTCTCTGATAGTGACTCTTCAGGTTATCAAAGGATTCTTCTAGCCGACTCTGGTTGTCCTTCAGCTCCTGGATCTCATGCAGCAGTGTGTCAAAGCCAGAGCTCTGGCCATGCTCCAGTGTGTTACCCTTTGAGCTGGGAGGCCCTCCGGGAGCCCCCGTGGTGCTGTTTGCTCCCGCTGACCCTGATGTAGCGCTGGAGCAGTCATCCTCACTGCCATATTTTGGGCTGGATTGCAACTGCCCGGGTCCTGGGGTCCTAGTGCCTGCCACTCCTGTACTTGATACTGGCTC
>CAIGQQ010032152.1:10947-24416 GCA_903798035.1 Danio albolineatus
TTCGTGTTCACTGTTTAGAGTTGCATCCGTCACAGGATTAGCTGAAGGCGCCACCTGTTGGACGGGATGTAACATCATTAGTGAGCTTTTATTTATGTATTTGGTCTTACGGAAGTCCTAAGAGGCCATGCATTTTTTTATTATTATACGAGAAGTAACAATATACAATCACAGTACATTATAAAGAAAATGGAAAGTCAGAAAGAAAACATTTTGAAAAGAGAACTCAGTAATAGAAAAACCTGAAAAAAAAAAAATAGAGGGGGTATATACATCACACATTAAAGAAAGACATTATATAATTTACACATTTCAGTAGTTTTTAAAGCCTTTTTTGTAAGAGAGTTAGAAATTGTTTGAAAATAATACTGCATTTCAGTAAGCAAAATATAAAAAAAGGTTTTTGGTTTGAAAATTTACATTTATGTTTATAAAATTTTGTTAATAAGATGAGAAGATTAATAAAATATATTTCCATTTTATGTGAAGCTTCTGTTTTACAATTAACAAAACCAAACAAAACATTTATTGTTGTTGTTATTATTATTATTATTATTAATAATAATAATAATAATAATAATAATATCTGGCCAATGTCTAGCTGCAGACGCGCATTCGTGTAAATGTTAAAGGTGTTCAGAACAGCCATAATATTATGAGCGCAAGCGCCCGTGATTAATGTACATTAATGATTATATTTATGTATATGATTATATACCATTATTTACAATAATATTCCCTCAACTGTTACCATTTTAAAGCAACTCTATATGGCGCAAAATAAGTTGCTGCATGTATGAGTTAAATTATGAAGAATGATGAATATCCTGGTTTTGCTTTAATCCTTTCTGCAAGTTATTTACAGTTACTTTAAAATTGCGCCATATAGAGTTGCTTTAAAATGGTAACAGTTGAGGGAATATTATTGTAAATGATATATAATCATATACATGAATTTTTAGCAAAATACTCCGCAGAAATAACAAAAAATGTGCGCAGAATCCGTCTGGCCCTAGTAATGGGCCCTAGTTTGGGCGTCTCTGGTCTAGAAAAACTATGGATTCAGATATTTACTGTACAGCACTTTAAATTAAAACGTGGTTAAACAACATCTTTCTATTTTATGTTTTGCTAAATTTGGACAGCTATTTTTAAACAGTATCAGACGATACTTTCAGGGAACATTTCTATAGTTTCTCAATAGGAAATGTGTTTCGGAAGTGTTGTGTCTCCCAAAAGCAGCTCTGCAGAACATACCAGAAATCCTTCAATCCATACCGGGTTGAGGTCATCGCATGTCAGACTTGTAAGAAAGCTCACTGCACATGTTCTGTCAAGTCGCTTTTATAATGTTTTGTGATTTCTGGATGTAGTATCATATGTTTGAACCTTGTAGTTAAGCAAAATATGTGTAAAACCTTGTACACAACCAACAACGACCAATGTTATTTATTTACAGAGGTTACACACTGTAGGTCCAGTAATATCATAGGTACTGTTTTATTTACAGTTTTATTTACTGTTCTATAAAGATCTTTTGTCACTTCAGCAGCTGAAGGTAATATAATATTGGTAATTAAATCACAATATGAAACTTCACACTGAGTTGCTTCTCAAATGTCACTCAGATTTGAATTTATAATTGTCTCGTGGATATGCTGACCAGCTGTCTATATATATAAACAAGAACATTAAAAAGTTAATTAAGGCGAGACACCACAGGAAAAGACCGTTTTATTTATTTATTTATTTGTTGTTATTATAATATATATATACATTTTTTGATTGTACCTGTCATTTTTTTATTTATTTATTCATTCATTCATTTTCCTTTGGCTTAATCTCTGATTTCTTAGTCTCTGATCAGAGGTCGCCACAGTGGAATGAACTGCCCTATTTTGAGATTTTTGCTAAACTTTGACTTATGTTATTTCAGTCTAATGGAGAGACAACAGCAGGAGTTTCTTTGCCGTTTTCATACGTTGGCATCTGTAGATTCTATTTACAATATATTTAAAGGCTGTTTTCTCAAAATGTGTTTTTCTTCCACTGAGCCATTAATCTCTACTTCATCTGGTCTTACATACTGCACATTCTCAGTCATATTTATTTTCTAAGCATGTTTTACAAAGGGTTTATTTTATTATATACAACACTTTATCCTACACAAATGTGTGAATTCGGCTGAATTATAGACTGATTGAATTTCTGTGTGGAGTTTGCATGTTCTCCCCGTTGTTGCGTGGGTTTCCTCCGGGTGCTCCGGTTTCCCCCACAAGTCCAAAGACATGCGGTACAGGTGAATTGGGTAAGCTAAAATTGTCCGTAGTGTATGTGTGTGAATGAGAATGTATGGACGTTTCCCAGAGATGGGTTGTGGCTGGAAGGGCATCCTCTGCGTAAAACAAATGCTGTGTAAGTTGGCGGATCATTCCGCTGTGGCGACCCCGGATTAATAAAGGGACTAAGCCGACAAGAAAATGAATGAATGAATATAGACTGATTGAAAAGCAGATTAAAAAATCCCGTCTGTAAAAACATTTGTCAAGACTAAACTAAAAAAAGATTTTAACATTTTGAACCCGACTTCATCCAGTGTTCAGATTTTAGTGCTAGAAGTGTATGCAAATTAGTATTTGGTCTCATTTGCATATTTAAACAACATTTTAGAAAACTTATAATGCAAAAAAGTTTGTAAATCTTATTGCAATCCATCAACTATTAGCTAAGACAAATGCAGTGTTTTGATTTAATAATTATCTATTTCCTTTTGAACATCAACTTTCCCTAAATCTGATGATTATTTGACTGCATGATTTGGAATGACAGATTTGTTTCCTCTTATTAAAATGAACCATTGTTGTATTATAGTAAAGTGTAGTAATTACTATTTAACTATTGTTAGTCTATCAAAAACCATAGTGAATTTGTGGTAACTACAATAACAATGTTGTTTATTTGTAGTAAAAGCATGGCTAATTTTAGTAAGGGTTGTGTATGGAAGGAAAAGTAAATCACGCTTGGTGATTTTCTCAGAATTTCTTTTATATAGAAAGCTTGACACTAGAAACTGGCACATGTTCTTAGCAATAACATAATAAAAACAACAACAATAAACTGTATAAAAACGTATATGCAACATAAATATCCACACTGCTGCTGATTAATTCATGATGTGGATGCAACAGAAAGTAAAGTTATTCTATGCGTTGACATACATATCAAATCCAGACAGGAAAAGAGTCCATTAATCCATTGATCATTTTCCAAACACACTTCCAGATGGAGGTTTTGGTTTCTCAATCACCGTCTCGTTTCCAGAACGTACTCCACTGAACACAGATGGCGCCACCTTCCCCATACGCTCTACACAACAGACAAAAGCAGAACACATTGCTAAACATGTAATAAGGTTGTGTATATAATGCTGTTATATGGCATACACTAAAATTATTTTATTGTAACAATAGTTGATATCACCAAACCATTTTTAGGTCAAACATTTTAAAAGACTGACTGATTTGTTTGTTTCACCATTTATTAATTCATTCACTTTCTTTTCGGCTCAGTCCCTTTATTAATCCGGGGTTGCCACAGCAGAATGAACCGCCAACTTATCCAGCATTTGTTTTACGCAGCGGATGTCCTTCCAGCTGCAACCCATCTCTAGGAAACATCCGTACACACTCATTCATACTCATACACTATGGACAATTTAGCCTACCCAATTCACCTATACCACATGTCATTGGACTTGTGGGGGAAGCCGGAGCACCCGAAGGAAACCCACGCGACCACCGGGAGAACTTGCAAACTCCTCACAGAAATGCCAACTGACCCAGCCGAGGCTCGAACCAGCGTCCTTCTTGCTGGGAGGCGAACGTGCTACTCACTACGCCACCGTGGCACTGTTTCACCATTTACTCACACTGAAATTGTTCTAAACGGTTATGAATTTTCTTCCTCTATTGAACACAAAACAAGACATTGTGAAGGAATTTGGACAAAAGCAGCCATTGACATAAAGTAGGAACAAAATATACAATAAAAGGTTTTTCCAAACATTCTTCACTATATCTTCCTTTGTGTTCAACAGAAGAAAGAAAGAAAAACAGGTTTGGATCAAGTGGAGGATGTGTAAATGAATCTTCATCTTTGAGTGACCTATCCCTTGATAACAGTCGATTCACAAAAATATTAACAGATTTAAAAAAATCAACTACTTGATTAATTTATACTGCCTTTTAAAAATTAAGAATTTTGAATAATTTCAAAAACAGTGCTCAGCATAAATGAGTAGGCCTACACCTGTTTTGAAAACGAGCATTTTTAAGCATTTCAACAAAACAGATTTCATTCATTCATTCATTTTCTTTTCGGCTTAGTCCCTTTATTAATCCGGGGTCGCCACAGCGGAATGAACTGCCTACTTATCCAGCATTTGTTTTACGCAGCGGATGCCCTTCCAGCCACAACCCCTCTCTGGGAAACACATCCATACATTCTCATTCACACACATACACTACGGACAATTTAGCCTACCCAATTCACCTGTACCGCATGTCTTTGGACTGTGGGGGAAACTGGAGCACCCGGAGGAAACCCACGCAACCACGGGGAGAACATGCAAACTCCACACAGAAATGCCAACTGGCCCAGCCGGGGATCGAACCAGCGACCTTCTTGCTGTGAGGCGAACGTGCTACCCACTAGGCCACCGTGGCGCCCCCAAAACAGATTTATTAAACAGATTTATTTATTTAAATGATATTTTATCCACCGAACATCTTCAGAAAGAGAAAAATATAGCATTTAAATTCAAGCAAAATATTGCAAAATAAACTAAATCTTGTATGTTTTTTACTTTTTATTTCTCTTTTGATTTTTATTTAATATTTTTATTCCTAACATACATTTTTAAAAAATCATACCAATTTTGAATTATTATTATTATCATCATATTAAGATGATTATCATCATATTATTATATTGTCAGATTATCATATTATTATTATTATTATATAGTTATTTTGTTAGTTCTAGATTTGCCTTCAGTTGTGACTAAACTAATGTAGGCATGGGCCGGTATGAGATTCTGACGGTATGATAATCATGGATAAAATAATCGTAGTTACACTGTATGACGGTATTGTGTTTACTGCCCTAAAATATATTCTTTTTAAATATCTGGCTAAAAAACAAAAACTTTTTTCCCTTTGAACACAATATATTTTATTTTGAGAAACATTTAAAGTATTTTGGGGCAGTAAACATGTCAGGCTGAATAATTCAAGTCAATCATTGACTTCTGCTGTCTTCATTTGTTTCAAAAACACAGATGTGTTTACAATTTACACCTAAAAAACTAAAATAAAAAAATGTAAATAAAAAATCTTACACATACCTTAGGAACGGTATAGCAGAAAATTTTGGCGGTATGAAAACCTTGACTTCTCCATACCGCGGTATACCTTGAAAAGGGTTATCATCCCATGCCTGAACTAATGTATATGCACAAAAGAGAGATTTTGAGGGGTGTATATGCTGAGCACTGTATAATACAATTTATTTAAGCCCTTTTCTTTATTATCAGGTCAGAATAAGTGTTTACTTTGTACATAAATATATCTGTCAGACTGAATTACAATGGAATATTATTTCAACATTTTGACATTTTCAAACCTTAAAGCTGACACTTCATTTAATGTGTGTACTATATATATTATTACTATATGTATTATATGATTAGTAATAGCAACCTGCACTGATTCATTAATTTGAACTGGACATACCCACTGTACATGTACATTTGTAATTAGGTTATCCATCTGCACACTTCTGATAATTAATAGCAACCTGTATGTATAATCATTTACTGTAAATCTCTGTTCATAACTAACGCAACCTGTATATTATGTTCATAGTACATCCATCTGTATATATCACCATAGTTTTTCTATAACTGCACTTTTTATAATTTATACCTGTATCTGCACTTGCTGCTATTGCACTACTGGTTAGACCTAAACTGCATACATGTGTACATGTGTAATGACAATAAAGTTGAATCTAATCTAATATATAATGTTACGTGAACAACAAAACAAGACGCTTCAGCTTTGACCATAACACAATATTACATCATCAATTATTTACCCAAACTTGATGTAAATGAAGACCAACAACTCACCACACTCCGCCATCACTTCATACGTCTTGCTCTTGACCTCCCCCTTCAGCCCCAGTTTACTGCGGGCTCCTTTCAGGTCCTCCTCTTTTACAACCGGCCGCTTCTTTTTCTTAACCTCCGGCTGATGAAAAATCATTTCAGAGAATAAATCATACAGAAATTCATCTCTAATCTGCACACTGTATGGAAACGCATCTTCATACCTGTGACATTTTGGCTAAGTTGACTCCTTGTGTACTTTACTTTTCGACCGGGCTCTTTTATAGGTTACCCTTGTTACCCGGTTCAGCCCCTCCCCCTTCTCTCTTATCATTATATATTATTAGCTCTGCTGTCAGGGTCAGAAAGCCTCTTTCTCGGCATGACCACTATGAACAGCTGAACACATTACAGACAAAACATCCTACTCCTGATTCACCCACGCATCATGTTTAAATATATTTAGTTGCTATAAGGTTGTTTTTGGTGTGGATATGCTGATATCGTACGCATTCATCTAAACCAGGGTTTCTTTTCCCCAACAATAATCAATTAATCAATCGATCATAATAATAATTGTAATAATTCATTATAACGGTGACCAATAGATGGGATAAAAACAAAGTTGTTTGTGACAAATGTGCATAATGACGGGGATGTTAACATGCCACACAGATTATATAACCAAATCACTTTGACTTTTCTGGGGCGGTGAGTCAGGCTTTGTGAATGAGTCGACATGTGTGCTCTAATAAAAATAGACACAGAGAAACGGTTTTGATTTCAGCCGGTGTGATTGTCCACTACTTTTGTTTTTCTGATACTCATTATTGGATCACAGTACAGTACAACAACACAGTTTACAATGTTTAAGTTTTTTAAGTTGACTATTTTAAAATGTCATTTATTTCTGTGATTCAAAACTGTTTAATCGGCATTCGTTTCTCCAGCCTTCACGCAATCCTTTTGAAAGCGATCTAGTGAAGTGGTTCTCAACTGTGGTACGTGTACCACTATGGCCCGTTTCCACTGAGTGGTACGGTACGGTACAGTACGCTTTTGGCCCGTTTCCACTGAGTGGTACGGTACGGTACAGTTCGGTACGCTTTTAAGGCCGTTTCCACTGTCTAAAAGCGTACCGAACTGTACCGTACCACTTTTTAGTCACCCTTTGCAAAGGGTCCCAAGCGTACCAAAAGGAAATTAAAAGGTGGAGCTAGACGCGCAGTTGAACGCTATTGGTTTACAGAGATACGTCATTTGCTCACGCAACAAGCAGAATGAAAACAAAGGACCTGCCATGTTTAATACACAGCTGAGAGACAATGCTCCGAAATAATATAAACATATAATAACGAGCCATGGTCGACCCGAGCTCAAACAAACCTTGTCGTCGTCTTGAACGGCCACAAAGCCAAGAAGAAGAGCAAATTCTTATGGGTTACGAGCCCATCTAAGCGCGAGAGGTTTCCATTTGTCGCTTGCGCTCGCGTGCGCGTCAATATTTGAAATAACAAACTTCTTAACCTGGACTATTATAAACTAAGACGAGAGGCTACATGTGCTGGTGAAGATTAAAGACACAGATGAGAGGTTTGCACTGACTGGGGGCTATATTTCGTATTGATTTTGAACCTAAATAAGGCATAAGTGTCTGCTGTGTGTAGTTTTCTGTAATTTGGTAACATCGGAGACTGTAAGGGGCTGTATGTGATCATATATGCTGCATTTATTTATTTGATATAATCGCGGACCGTAGGCTGTTTCGCATCATTGATCTAGTTATAATCAGATCATGTTCAGTCAGTAATGAACATTTATACACCAGTGTTTATGTGTTTAATAAAGCATCTGTTTTGTGAGAAGTGCTTCTCGTATGATTAGTGAACGCTTTACTGTAGACATTTCCTCCAGCAAAAATTACGTCGACTGAAACTTTCTGTCGTACACCACGTCTACCAAAAGAGCACCCTTTAGCAGTGGAAACGCAAGCCTGATAAAAGTGACCCGTACCGTACCGCACTGTACCACTCAGTGGAAACGGGCCACTAGTGGTACGCAGGCTTCTTTTAGTGGTACGCGGAGGAATCACTGAATAATTACAGTTAAAAAATGAACACACTTTTAACCCTTTGACGCGAACGATAACACAGATGTGATCAGTAAATAAATTTTAATAGGCTAAACCTTTTATTTTCAATTTCCTAATGTTTGTTATGTATTCTGTCATTTGAAGCAAATTTACTTCATATTTGTAACGGTTGTTGGGGGCGTATCTCACATTTTTATATCCCAATGTTGACAGGTATAGTTTAGTCACTTGCTTTTCTGACACACAAAGTCTACTCTGACACGCAGTAAGCAGATCTAACTTCTAATTTAAATATGTAAATCCAATTCATATGTTTAAAATACAAGTTTAGATTTTAAAGACATACAAATACGTCAAATATACATGCAACGTATATTTCAAAAAGAGATTATATATGATTATGATGACATATAACTAGGGCCAGACGGAATCTGCTGCCATTTTTGCTATTTCTGCGGAGTATTTTGTTAAAATTCTGCGGATTTATGATTTTCGGAGTATCATAACTAAAACTTTAAGATATGAAATAAAAACTAATACCTTTTTAACTTTTATTTAATGTTTACAATGCAAATCCAAGTAGATTCACTTTATTGGGTGATCAAAGCAAGCCTCTCATATAAAATGTCTACTAAAAGACAGAAAATAGTACTTTACAAACTTTACTGTAAATAAACTATATGAATATTTTGATATTAGTTAATAATATTACTGAAATTCATTTAAAAACTAAATAAAAATAAATGTCCACACATTTACACCAGTAAATAAACAGAATCAATGATGGGCTAAAAATCTGCGGAATTCCGTGTGGCCCTACATATAGCCTTTATGAGGTCCAAGTAACTTGACAAATAGGCTACTTTATGATAATACTATTTAGTTTTCTTTTGACTTTTTAAGAACAGTGCCATTTTAAATTAACTTTAAAAGCATATTTTAATTTAAACGTTGACGTTATAGTTATTTTTTTTTACCTGTAAGCACAGTACAGTGTTAATGTTCCAACTATTTCTAATGTTAAAAGTGGTTGACAGTAATAAATATTCATAATAATAAGAATTAATCTGCCACATTTTTGAGCTGTGCAGAGCTGTAGCTGCTTAATTAGGCCTACAACACTACTGTATTTCAATAGCGGTTATTATGGTGGTTCTTGGAAAGACAATTTTTTTTCTGAGGTGGTACTTTGTGAAAAAAGTTTGAGAACCACATGCTCTAGAAGATTCAAAAGTGCTTTATTATTATTATTATTATTATTATTATTATTATTATTATTATTATTTCTTTGTAGTAGTTATAATAATAATAGTAATCTTAATATGTATATAGTTGCGTAATTAAAAGGTTTAGTGTATTTGAGTCTGTTAGTGTTGCTAGTGTGATGCTACATTGATTTTTTTTACAAATAGAAAATAACTATGAGCCAGTGCAAGATGTTAACACTTTATGATATTGGTAATATCAGCTGTCAGTAACTACATTTTTTTTTTTCAGAATTAGATTCAGAAAGAGCTTTATTGCCAGGTATGTTCACACATACGAGGAATTCGTTTTCGTGACAGAGCTTCTACAGTGCAACAGAATTACAGAGACAGGATGAAAAACAGATAATAAATATATTCAAAAAATAGAAGTAAGCCTTAAATGCCAATATACAAATTGACAAGTGTATGTACAGGCGTATTACTATATACAACGTTATATGTGCAGCTGTTACGTGCAAATTGGCATGTAAAGTGTGTTGTTAAATAAGTGTATATGTGTGTAAGAGTGTATTGCAAGTAGTGATGTTGGTTCCATGATTATTATCATCAAGTGTTCATGAGATGGATTGCCTGGGGGAAAAACTGTTTCTGTGTCGGGCTGTTCTGGTGCGCAGTGCTCTGTAGCGTCACCCAGAAGGTAACAGTTCAAAGAGGCAGTGTGCTGGGTGTGAGGGGTCCAGAGTGATTTTGCTAGCCTTTCTGATCGCTCTGGATAAGTACAGTTCTTGGAGAGTAGGGAGGGTTGTACCAATGATTCGCTCAGCAGTCCGAACTATTCAACATAGTCTTTAAAGGTCAGATTTGGTAGCTGAGCTAAACCAGACAGTTATTGAAGTGCAGATGACTGATTCAATGATGGAGGTGTAGAACTGTTTCAGCAGCTCCTTTGAGAGGTTGAACTTCCTCAGCTGATGAAGAAAGTACAGCCTTTGTTGAGCTTTTTTGACAATGGAGTCAATGTGAGTGTCCCACTTCAGGTCCTGAGAGATGGTGGTGCCCAGGAATCTGAATGACTCCACTGCAGCCACAATGCTGTCCATGATGCTCAGTGGGGGGAGAGCAGGGGGGTTTCTCCTGAAGTCCACTATCATCTCCGCTGTTTTGAGCGTGTTCAGCTCCAAGTTGTTGTGACTGCACCAGATAGCCAGCTCCTTAACCTCCTGTCTGTAAGCAGACTCGTCACCGTCCTGAATGAGGCCGATAAGGGTGTTTTTTCATGTGTTTTTGCTATTATAAAAGGCCCATGTTGAGTGACTGTGATTTATCTTTAAGCTTGTCTTTTTCTAATGAATAAAATTGAAAAACAAAGCCTAAAAATGTAAGAAGTGACATTGTGGAGGATTTCAAATCAGATTAAAATTACTGAATTAACATTAATACTTAGTAGTGTGTAGGCATGTGCCGGTATAAGATTCTGACGGTATGATAACCTTGCATAAAAAATATTACGGTTTCACAGTATGACGATATTGTGATTACTGCTCTAAAATACTTTATTTTTTTCTTTAATGTCTGGCTAAAAACAAAATCTTTTTTCCCCTTTGAACACAATATATATTATTTTGAGAAACATTTAAAGTATTTTAGGGCAGTAAACATGTCAGGCTGAATAATTCAAGTGAATCCTTGACTTCGGCTGTCTTTTACACCTAAAAAACAAACAAAAAAATGTAAATAAAAAATCTTACAGTACCTTAGGAACGGTATAGCAGACAATTTTGGCGGTATGAAAACCTTGACTTTTCCAAACCGCAGTATACCTTGAAAACGATTATCATCCCATGCCTAGTAGTGAGGAAATGTCACGAATGGACTTAAGATTTCCTAAGTTGCCAAAAAAGCTACAGCTGTTGATAGTTGCTTTTATGAAAAAGTAACTTGAATAGTCTAAATCAGTGGTCCTCAAACTTTTTCACCAAGTACCACCTCAGAAAAAAATCCACCATAATAACCGGTACTGAAATATAGTAGCATAGTAGGCGTAATAAAGCAGCTACAGCTCTGAACAGTTCAAAAACGTCGCAGATTAATTCTTATTATTATGAATATTTATTATTATTTATCAGCCACTTTAAATATTCTAAATAGTTTGAACAGAGAAATTAGAAATTAGATCTGCGTACTGCACATTAAAGTTGACTTTGTGTGTCAGAAAAGCAAGTGATTAAACTATACCAACAACATTGGGATACAAAAATAGTGTACGCCCCAAAAAAACGTTACAAATACAGGGAGAAAAATAGCTTCATATGAAAGAATAGACAACAAACATTGGAAAATTGAAGTAAAATAAATAAAAATGAAAATAAAAGGTTCAGCCTTATAAAATATCTGTGTTATTGTACACATCAAAGGGTTAAAAGTGTGTTTAATTTTTAACTTTAATTATTCAGCGATTCCTCCGAGTACCTCTAGAAGTAAGCTTGCATACCACTACTGGTACACGTACCACAGTTTGAGAACCACTGCTCTAAATAGTTGTCAGCTCTAGTGCTGATAAATCAGGGGTGCAATTCCCAGGGGGGACATGTCCCCCTCACTTTTTTTTTTAGATATTAATACCACTTCACTTCATGCTATAATTTCCCATCGAGAGTCGAAAAAAATAATAATAATTCAACTCAAGATACGTATGCGAAACTAAGTTCGCCGTCATGTCACTCGTGACCATGTGCCCCTCCGCTAAGCCACACCCAAAAACCGCCACGCACCAATCGGGGCTTAGCAACCGTAGCTATGCGCAGGAGCTCTGTCAAGCTTTCGAGCGAGGGAAACAGGCCAAAGCGTTGTGCATATGGATTGTGCAAATCTGACACCAGGTATCCTAAAAGTTTGGACTGGATGGTGGAATTTCTTTAGATATTTAGCTTTTCTTTCTTTTTTTACACTTTCTTATGTAAAATCCAAATTTGTTCTTTTAATCTTAAAAACAATGAAATAAATTCTTTAAGTCATTTCCTAAAAATTATATTCTTTCATTTGTTTTATTTTAATAATACACTGTATATGTTATGATAAAATGTCAAACAAAATTTAAATTTAGGCTTTTCTGCACAGTTGCTCAACACTGCTGCAGGCTTCCACAACTATCACCAACACTCAGATTTGGTCCCCCCCACCTCTCAGACCAGAATTGCACCCTTGTGATAAATGTTATGCTCCCTTATGAGGTCTTCAAGACTACTGTTTCCTGATGCTTCGTGTAAAGGCAAAACACTGCATCCCAACTCGCATACATTGTAAATAGCATTTAAACAAAGTAACCATCATATTGAATAGATCTAAAATTGCATGGCCTGTCCCTACTTTACAAAAGCTCCAGGGAGACTCTTTGTGCTTCTGTCAAATGACTGTTTACAAAACTCGAGATGAAGTCAAAACAGATTCTCTGTGCTTCCCCACGGAAGGACCGCTTTCTTAGTTCCTATATCTATTTGCGGAAGTACCCGCTTTGTTTGTGCATTTGTACCGAACAACAGCAGCTGGGAACGATTTTAGTTATAGGAACGCAGTTTAGGGGACTTCAAAGTAGATGCTCCAGGAACTACCACTGACGTAAGTGTGCAGTGATTGGCCAAATTCGCGTCGTGCGAAACACCGGCACCCACCATTTTTAAAGAGCTGTGTAAACACACTCCAGCAGCTCCACGAATATGGAAAACAGCGATCGATGGACCGACGCCGAAGTGCAGGCGCTTCTCAACTTCTACGCCAGAGAGGAAATGCAGCGCGACTTTGAAGGGAATAAAAGAAACACCAAGATTTTCGCGTGCATCTCTACTCAGCTCGCGGCGCTGGGCATCAACCACACGGCGAAGCAGTGCCGAGAAAAAATTAAGAAACTCAAGCAGGACTACAAGCGAATTAAAGATCACAACAACCAGAGCGGATCAGAACCTAAAACTAGCAAATGGTACCAGCTTCTTGATGCCATCCTTGG